>CAXIES010000557.1:112500-122500 GCA_964023965.1 Melinopterus prodromus
CCGTCTAGGATTTGTCTGGCATTTTACCTGGCAGTTTACCCGCGCTTGCTTGAATTTCTTCACGTTGACATTCAGAGCACTGGGCAGAAATCACATTGCGTCAACACCCGCAGGGGCCATCGCAATGCTTTGTTTTAATTAGACAGTCGGATTCCCCCAGTCCGTGCCAGTTCTGAGCTGATCGTTGAATGGCGGCCGAAGAGGACACCGGCCAGGAGCGAACCCCCGACCGGGCCTCGCAGCAAGGAAGTTCCGCGGGAGGCCAAGGCACGGGACCGAGCTCGGATCCGGTCGCCGAAACGACTTTTACCTCGCCCAGGCCCGGCACGTCAGCCGATACCCGCTTCCCGACCAAGCCCGACGCGCCCCGATCCTCAGAGCCAATCCTTATCCCGAAGTTACGGATCCAATTTGCCGACTTCCCTTACCTACATTATTCTATCGACTAGAGGCTGTTCACCTTGGAGACCTGCTGCGGATATGGGTACGAACCGGCGCGACACCTACCGTGGCCCTCTCCTGGATTTTCAAGGTCCGAGGGGAAGATCCGGACACCGCCGCAACTGCGGTGCTCTTCGCGCTCCAAACCATATCTCCCTGCTAGAGGATTCCATGGAACTCGAGCGCTTATGCAGAAAAGAAAACTCTTCCCGGATCTCCCGACGGCGTCTCCAGGTCATTTTGGGTTGCCCCGACGAACACTCTTTCGAGGGCCCGACTTAATTACGGTTCCGCTGCCGGGTTCCGGAATAGGAACCGGATTCCCTTTCGCCCGACGGGTGTGTGCCTCTTTATGCACGTACGGCGCCGGCATACTCGCGGCTGGAACCGCTAAGATCGGCGCGCGCGGCCAATAATGCCGCGGCCTCACTGCTCGTCATGACCGCTGCGCGTCGCGTGTCGACGTCGCGCGCGGGGAATCATCGTTCGCGTGATGGCGCGGTCGCGCTCGCGCTCCCGTCGCTCTGTGCGCGCGCGTCCGGCGGCGGATGATACCGGCGGACCGAGGAACCGAGCCGCTTGAAGCGGCGGTTCCGGTCCTCCTCCATCCTAACCTCCGGTGCGTGCGAGAGCGATCGAGAGTCCGCGTGCGCGTCTCCTGCGCCCAGGAACGAGACTCGACCCCCGCTGCGACGGTTCGACGACGACGACGACGACAGGGACGACGAAGGAGCCGCAGCTGGCGCGCGCGCTCGATCGAAGGTTCCGTCTTACGTCACGGACGCGTCCGCCGTACTACTACGCAAACGTAGATACACCAACATCAACATCGGCTTTCGCCTAGGGCTTAGGATCGACTGACTCGTGTGCAACGGCTGTTCACACGAAACCCTTCTCCACGTCAGTCCTCCAGGGCCTCGCTGGAGTATTTGCTACTACCACCAAGATCTGCACCGACGGCGGCTCCAGACGGGCTCACGCCCTGTCCTTCTGCGCACACCGCCGCGACCCTCCTACTCGTCAGGGCTTCATGACGCCGGTCCGCGAGGACCGCGTCTCACATGCCGCTGACGGCCGAGTATAAGCACGACGCTTCAGCGCCATCCATTTTCAGGGCTAGTAACTTCGGCAGGTGAGTTGTTACACACTCCTTGGCGGATTCCGACTTCCATGGCCACCGTCCTGCTGTCTTAAGTTACCAACGCCTTTCATGGTATCCCATAAGCGTCGATTTGGGCGCTTTAACTCGGCGTTTGGTTCATCCCACAGCGCCAGTTCTGCTTACCAAAAGTGGCCCACTTGGCACTCTGATCCGATATCTCGCGGCTTCACAGTTTAAGCAAGCCGGAGATCTCACCCATTTAAAGTTTGAGAATAGGTTGAGGTCGTTTCGACCCCAATGCCTCTAATCATTCGCTTTACCGAATGAGACTCGCACGCGGCGAGCGCCAGCTATCCTGAGGGAAACTTCGGAGGGAACCAGCTACTAGATGGTTCGATTAGTCTTTCGCCCCTATACCCAGTTCCGACGATCGATTTGCACGTCAGAATCGCTACGGACCTCCATCAGGGTTTCCCCTGACTTCGTCCTGACCAGGCATAGTTCACCATCTTTCGGGTCCCAGCGTGTACGCTCTGGGTGCGCCTCTTCTCGCGATGAGAACGAGACGCCCCGGGAGTGCGGGGCCGGTCCGTGAGCCGGCCCATCCTCCCTCGGTTCGCGCGAGGCGAACCTTCACTTTCATTGCGCCTTTAGGTTTAGTTTAGTCCCAATGACTCGCGCACATGCTAGACTCCTTGGTCCGTGTTTCAAGACGGGTCCTGAAAGTACCCAAAGCTATAGCGCCGTGGACTGGCGTGTGCAGGGTCTGTCCGAGGACAACGCCGCCAACAGCCGGGCGGGCCCGGATCCGGCGCTAGGTCCGGATGCCAGGTTTGCCGTCCGCGCTTGCGACGTGCCGGACGCGAACAAGTCGCGGCCCCGCGCCATAGTTTTACCGTCGGTCGGGCCGGCCGGGACACCGCGGGTCCGAACGCACCGAGGTGCGCGCGGGCTCCACCGCGGGCCTTAGGCCGACGCCCAACGGGTCACGACGTCCTACAGGAGGAGAAGTGCACGCGTTCGGAGTCCGACGGCCACGGGCGGCGCGCGCGGCGCGAACGCCACGCGTCGCAACGCCCGTTGCTCGCGAACTTTCCGAGAGACGCGTCTGAATCTCCCCTTTCGACCTTTCGGGTTTCTCAGGTTTACCCCTGAACGGTTTCACGTACTCTTGAACTCTCTCTTCAAAGTTCTTTTCAACTTTCCCTCACGGTACTTGTTCGCTATCGGTCTCGTGGTAATATTTAGCCTTAGATGGAGTTTACCACCCACTTAGGGCTGCACTCTCAAGCAACCCGACTCTGAGGAGAGACCCTCCCGCGGCATGCGGCGGCCAGCTACGGGCCTGGCACCCTCTCTGGGTAAGTGGCCCCGTTCAAGAAGGACTTGGGCGCGCCGCGCTACCTCGGGATAACGGATCCTCCCTAACACCACATTTCCCGGCGTCCGTCTCCGGACGCGGGATTCGGTGCTGGGCTCTTCCCTGTTCGCTCGCCGCTACTAAGGGAATCCTAGTTAGTTTCTTTTCCTCCGCTTAGTAATATGCTTAAATTCAGCGGGTAGTCTCACCTGCTCTGAGGTCGCGTTCATTGGTTTCTTTCGATAGCCGACAGGCCGCGTAGGCAACGGGATCCTTCGGGCTAAACGCGCGCGATCGGACGTCGGACGAATACCTCGCGCCGCCCCGGACGAATCTCGGTGGCGGGGGGATTCACACTCGGACACGTCGACCGGCGCGTCGCCCGGGCATCGTTTACCGGTACGCGGATGGCGGTCGGCTCGAATGATTATATCGTTCGATAGTTTAAAGCGACGCGTTAGCGCGCCGCCCCGACGTCGAGCGCGATGGCGCGCTCGCGGTATCGGGGGGCGGCTCGTGCGCGAGCGCTCAGATTCTTGCCTCGGCGGCCGTCCGCTTTTCGCGCTTGACCGACGCCCCGTACGTACGGCGCGCGTTCCGCTCACACGATTGGGAGCGTGTACTGCGCGCGCGCACCACATGGGGGGGCCTTCGCGTTATCGGCGGTACGCCGACCCGGCAGTCGTGGAAATTGAAACGACCCTCAGCCAGGAGTGGTCCAGGAACAGTATCCGAGGACCGCAATGTGCGTTCGAAATGTCGATGTTCAAGTGTCCTGCAGTTCACAAGTTGACGCGCAATTAGCTGCGTTCTTCATCGACCCACGAGCCAAGTGATCCACCGTTCAGGGTAATCTTTCATACAGTTAACCAGCGACTCTCTGTCCGCGGTACTGCGTTTAATCGGTTTTACACTTACGCAAAGTTTTGCACGCTTACACGTTGCTAGAACGAGAGGTGTTTGACTTCGCAGAGCGGACGTAAAGTCCGAGACGCGTTCGTCCTGCGCGGCTCCCGTACTCAGATCGCTCCCCCCTTTCGAGGGGCGCGCGGTACGCGGGGACGAACGTTCCGTTAGTCAGGCGAATATCCTTCGACCACCTTCGGGCGGTGCGAGCACCTTTGCGCGCAGTCTTCGTCTTTATTAATCTGCGACGCGGACCGACGTCGGTCGTACACGACATGACCGACCGGACCATCCGCCGCGCTCCGCCGGCGTGCCACTGCACCTCCGACAAGGGAGGCCGGGGCCGGATTCGGGGCGCTGGGGTCCGGCGGCCGCTATACGACCGCGACGACGGCGCGACGCACTCGTCTTTATCAATCTACGCTGCGGGCCGACGTCGGTCGTACACGACATGACCGACCGGACCGTCCGCCGCGCTCCGCCGGCGTGCCACTGCACCTCCGACAAGGGAGGCCGGGGCCGGATTCGGGGCGCTGGGGTCCGGCGGCCGCTATACGACCGCGACGACGGCGCGACGCACTCGTCTTCATTAATTTACGCTGCGGACCGACGTCGGTCGTACACGACATGACCGACCGGACCGTCCGCCGCGCTCCGCCGGCGTTCCTCTGCACCTCCGACAAGGGAGGCCGGGGCCGGTTTCGGGGCGCTGGGGTCCGGCGGCCGCTATACGACCGCGACGACGGCGCGACGCACGACGACAAGACTGGGACGCGCGCATTAGCTCGCTGTGCCCTGACCGTCGGGGCCGGCGGGAGCGTCGCATTCACCCGTGGTTGTGACACTTAAAAACTCAAACTCCGAGGCGCGGAGCGCCGAGCCGGCTGCGCGGTGGCTGCCGGCGGCGCTTTTACGTACGCAGTATCTCTCGGCCTGAGCGGCACGGGGGGCGCTCTCGTCATCGGACCTCTCGACTAGGTACCTGACTTCCGGCGTGCCGACCCTCGCGGGTCGGCCGACGCCTCGGACTTCGTTAGTCCTTAACAGTTCGAATCAGTTCGACCGGCGCTCGTACGGCCGACGCGACCGCCGTCGTAGACGTGGTCGGCCGAGGGCGCCATTAATATTCATTCATTATTAATATCGATCCGTGCATCGTATTAATTAATTGTACGTAATGTTTTATAAACATTCGTTAATGATCCTTCCGCAGGTTCACCTACGGAAACCTTGTTACGACTTTTACTTCCTCTAAATGATCAAGTTTGGTCATCTTCCCAGCATCATCGGCGACGTCGAAACGCCACCGCGCACCGGTCCGAAGACCTCACTAAATCATTCAATCGGTAGTAGCGACGGGCGGTGTGTACAAAGGGCAGGGACGTAATCAACGCGAGCTTATGACTCGCGCTTACTGGGAATTCCTCGTTCATGGGGAACAATTGCAAGCCCCAATCCCTAGCACGAAGGAGGTTCAGCGGGTTACCCGGGCCGTTCGGCCAGGGAAGACACGCTGATTCCTTCAGTGTAGCGCGCGTGCGGCCCAGAACATCTAAGGGCATTACAGACCTGTTATTGCTCAATCTCGTGCGGCTAGAAGCCGCCTGTCCCTCTAAGAAGAATTAATTGTACGCCGACAGTAAAAATCGCGCACGACCGCGACGCGAGCGCCGGGTCGGCGGACCTTTGAGATGTCGAAAATACGCCTAGTTAGCAGGCTAGAGTCTCGTTCGTTATCGGAATTAACCAGACAAATCGCTCCACCAACTAAGAACGGCCATGCACCACCACCCACCGAATCAAGAAAGAGCTCTCAATCTGTCAATCCTTCCGGTGTCCGGGCCTGGTGAGGTTTCCCGTGTTGAGTCAAATTAAGCCGCAGGCTCCACTCCTGGTGGTGCCCTTCCGTCAATTCCTTTAAGTTTCAGCTTTGCAACCATACTTCCCCCGGAACCCAAAAGCTTTGGTTTCCCGGAAGCTGCCCGCCGAGTCATCGGAGGAACGTCGGCGGATCGCTAGCTGGCATCGTTTATGGTTAGAACTAGGGCGGTATCTGATCGCCTTCGAACCTCTAACTTTCGTTCTTGATCAATGAAAGCGTTTTTGGCAAATGCTTTCGCTTCTGTCCGTCTTGCGACGATCCAAGAATTTCACCTCTAACGTCGCAATACGAATGCCCCCATCCGTTCCTATTAATCATTACCTCGGGGTTCCGAAAACCAACAAAATAGAACCGAGGTCCTATTCCATTATTCCATGCACACAGTATTCAGGCGAAATTTTAGCCTGCTTTAAGCACTCTAATTTGTTCAAAGTAAACGTGCCGGCCCACCTCGACACTCAATGAAGAGCACCGCGGTGGGATTGAGATTGGGCCGCCCCGAGAGGCTAAGCCCACCGGCAGGACGTCCCGCGGACACGCCAGTTAACACCGCGAGCGATGAACCGGCGGCGCGGGACACAAATTCGACTACGAGCTTTTTAACCGCAACAACTTTAATATACGCTATTGGAGCTGGAATTACCGCGGCTGCTGGCACCAGACTTGCCCTCCAATTGATCCTCGTTAAAGGGTTTAGAGTGTACTCATTCCGATTACGGGGCCTCGGATGAGTCCCGTATCGTTATTTTTCGTCACTACCTCCCCGTGCCGGGAGTGGGTAATTTGCGCGCCTGCTGCCTTCCTTGGATGTGGTAGCCGTTTCTCAGGCTCCCTCTCCGGAATCGAACCCTGATTCCCCGTTACCCGTTACAACCATGGTAGGCGCAGAACCTACCATCGACAGTTGATAAGGCAGACATTTGAAAGATGCGTCGCCGGTGCGAGACCGTGCGATCAGCAAAAAGTTATTCAGAGTCACCAAGGTGTACGACGACGGGCGAACCCGACGCCGATTGGTTTTGATCTAATAAAAGCGCTCCTTCCGTCTCCGGTCGGAGCTCTGTTTGCATGTATTAGCTCTAGAATTACCACAGTTATCCAAGTAAATGTGGGTACGATCTAAGGAACCATAACTGATTTAATGAGCCTTTCGCGGTTTCACCTTAATTTGGCTTGTACTGAGACATGCATGGCTTAATCTTTGAGACAAGCATATGACTACTGGCAGGATCAACCAGGGAGCTGTCACCCGTCCGCGGCCACGTTCGGAAGACGCGCACCGATGGTAACGCGCCGACCTGGCGTAACGCAGATCGAGAGAACAGTCGCACCTCCGGCGAGCCGAGGGCGGAGCAGAATCGTCACGCCGCTGCGAGAGCGGCGGCGGTCTGTCTTCTCGCCCGGCCCGGAAGTATACTACTACATATTACAATATATAGCAAAAACTGACCGTGTCGAAATCAGTCGGCAGCGACGAGCGCGCGCCGACCACACATTTCACGCACAGTGGAGCAGGATGCGCCGACGTCGAAATAGGACGACGTTTACTTGACGACATGACCGCCCGCAGCAGTTCTAAAGAGAATAATTTATAACGCGGAATCTCGTCCGCGAACGGCTTCAACATTCCCAGAAACACCCTTCGCTAGATTGAAAGCGACATGGTACGCGGTCTGAGCGCGCGTTTCGGAAAACTGTCGTGCCGCGCTCTCACGCTCGGTACGAGGCGAGTCGTTGCATATTTGTGGACGACGTCCAGAGGACGCCTCCGAGATTTAAGTGCGCCCGCATAAGGTGTACAACGCTAACTGCGAAAGTCAGCGTCGTCCGCGGGCATGCTGTGGCAATCGCTAATGTTACGGTTACGAGCGCTTGGCGGCGATATGTGGGAACGCAACCTTTCGGTTAAACCGCACAGCGTCAATTAAAACTCTCGTCTCTAATGGCGAACGCCGGTTCTTCGCGAACGAAGCTTACCGAGGCGCTCTCTAGCCACCAGCAGATCAAAGTCAACAACGCGTGCGGCCCGGCAGGGAGCATCTTTATCGTTTACTAATACCAAGACTGTCGACTCGTCGCAACTAAACGGGATCGAGCGGAACCGGACGGCGTTAGCCGTCGCGGACTCACCTCTCCCTATATAAGCGCAACGGACCGAGTACGGGTTGCGAAACGCTAGTACGGGTCGCTCCCGGCTCGCTCGAACGGATACCGCCGACGCTCGCGCGGACTTATCGCACTTTTCGCCTTGGTCCCCGTCCGGGTCGAGTTCGAAATTTTGGAAATATTTTTTTTTTTGAAAAATTTTTTTTTTTTTGGAAATATTTTTTTTCTTTCAAATGTTCTCTCCGGCGCTCTCTGCTAAATTTTTGGATTTTTTTTTTTGAAAATTTTTTTTTCTTTCAAAAGTTCCGTCCAGCGCTCCCTGCTGAAATTTTTGGATTTTGGAAATTTTGTCTTTCGGGTGGCGCTGGATGTCGATCGAGCGCGCCGCCGTAGTCCAGCCGACCGCCCGCGCGCCGTCGCCGGCCGGGTAGCGCTCGGTACATTTCGCCCCGCTCGACGACGGGAGACTCGCGCTGTCGATCGAGCGCGCCGCCGGAGTCCAGCCGACCGCCCGCGCGCCGTCGCCGGCCGGGTAGCGCTCGGTACATTTCGCCCCGCTCGACGACGGGAGACTCGCGCTGTCGATCGAGCGCGCCGCCGGAGTCCAGCCGACCGCCCGCGCGCCGTCGCCGGCCGGGTAGCGCTCGGTAGATTTCGCCCCGCTCGACGACGGGAGACCCGCGCTGTCGATCGAGCGCGCCGCCGGAGTCCAGCCGACAGCCCGCGCGCCGTCGCCGGCCGGGTAGCGCTCGGTACATTTCGCCCCGCTCGACGACGGGAGACCCGCGCTGTCGATCGAGCGCGCCGCCGGAGTCCAGCCGACCGCGCTCGCGCCGTCAACGGCCCCATAAAAGATTTTCTTGAAATTTTCTTTTTCGCCTATAAGTCCCGGCCAGCGCTCTCTGCAAAATTTTAGAAATTTTTTTTTTTGAAAAATTTTTTTTTTGAAAATTTTTTTTTTCTTTCAAAAGTTCCGTCCAGCGCTCTCTGCTGAAATTTTTGGATTTTGGAAATTTTGTCTTTCGGGTGGCGCTGGATGTCGATCGAGCGCGCCGCCGTAGTCCAGCCGACCGCCCGCGCGCCGTCGCCGGCCGGGTAGCGCTCGGTACATTTCGCCCCGCTCGACGACGGGAGACTCGCGCTGTCGATCGAGCGCGCCGCCGGAGTCCAGCCGACCGCCCGCGCGCCGTCGCCGGCCGGGTAGCGCTCGGTACATTTCGCCCCGCTCGACGACGGGAGACTCGCGCTGTCGATCGAGCGCGCCGCCGGAGTCCAGCCGACCGCCCGCGCGCCGTCGCCGGCCGGGTAGCGCTCGGTAGATTTCGCCCCGCTCGACGACGGGAGACCCGCGCTGTCGATCGAGCGCGCCGCCGGAGTCCAGCCGACAGCCCGCGCGCCGTCGCCGGCCGGGTAGCGCTCGGTACATTTCGCCCCGCTCGACGACGGGAGACCCGCGCTGTCGATCGAGCGCGCCGCCGGAGTCCAGCCGACCGCGCTCGCGCCGTCAACGGCCCCATAAAAGATTTTCTTGAAATTTTCTTTTTCGCCTATAAGTCCCGGCCAGCGCTCTCTGCAAAATTTTAGAAATTTTTTTTTTTGAAAAATTTTTTTTTTGAAAATTTTTTTTTTCTTTCAAAAGTTCCGTCCAGCGCTCTCTGCTGAAATTTTTGGATTTTGGAAATTTTGTCTTTCGGGTGGCGCTGGATGTCGATCGAGCGCGCCGCCGTAGTCCAGCCGACCGCCCGCGCGCCGTCGCCGGCCGGGTAGCGCTCGGTACATTTCGCCCCGCTCGACGACGGGAGACTCGCGCTGTCGATCGAGCGCGCCGCCGGAGTCCAGCCGACCGCCCGCGCGCCGTCGCCGGCCGGGTAGCGCTCGGTACATTTCGCCCCGCTCGACGACGGGAGACTCGCGCTGTCGATCGAGCGCGCCGCCGGAGTCCAGCCGACCGCGCTCGCGCCGTCAACGGCCCCATAAAAGATTTTCTTGAAATTTTCTTTTTCGCCTATAAGTCCCGGCCAGCGCTCTCTGCAAAATTTTAGAAATTTTTTTTTTTTGAAAAATTTTTTTTTTGAAAATTTTTTTTTTCTTTCAAAAGTTCCGTCCAGCGCTCTCTGCTGAAATTTTTGGATTTTGGAAATTTTGTCTTTCGGGTGGCGCTGGATGTCGATCGAGCGCGCCGCCGTAGTCCAGCCGACCGCAC
>CAXIES010000557.1:127500-137500 GCA_964023965.1 Melinopterus prodromus
GCCGTACTACTACGCAAACGTAGATACACCAACATCAACATCGGCTTTCGCCTAGGGCTTAGGATCGACTGACTCGTGTGCAACGGCTGTTCACACGAAACCCTTCTCCACGTCAGTCCTCCAGGGCCTCGCTGGAGTATTTGCTACTACCACCAAGATCTGCACCGACGGCGGCTCCAGACGGGCTCACGCCCTGTCCTTCTGCGCACACCGCCGCGACCCTCCTACTCGTCAGGGCTTCATGACGCCGGTCCGCGAGGACCGCGTCTCACATGCCGCTGACGGCCGAGTATAAGCACGACGCTTCAGCGCCATCCATTTTCAGGGCTAGTAACTTCGGCAGGTGAGTTGTTACACACTCCTTGGCGGATTCCGACTTCCATGGCCACCGTCCTGCTGTCTTAAGTTACCAACGCCTTTCATGGTATCCCATAAGCGTCGATTTGGGCGCTTTAACTCGGCGTTTGGTTCATCCCACAGCGCCAGTTCTGCTTACCAAAAGTGGCCCACTTGGCACTCTGATCCGATATCTCGCGGCTTCACAGTTTAAGCAAGCCGGAGATCTCACCCATTTAAAGTTTGAGAATAGGTTGAGGTCGTTTCGACCCCAATGCCTCTAATCATTCGCTTTACCGAATGAGACTCGCACGCGGCGAGCGCCAGCTATCCTGAGGGAAACTTCGGAGGGAACCAGCTACTAGATGGTTCGATTAGTCTTTCGCCCCTATACCCAGTTCCGACGATCGATTTGCACGTCAGAATCGCTACGGACCTCCATCAGGGTTTCCCCTGACTTCGTCCTGACCAGGCATAGTTCACCATCTTTCGGGTCCCAGCGTGTACGCTCTGGGTGCGCCTCTTCTCGCGATGAGAACGAGACGCCCCGGGAGTGCGGGGCCGGTCCGTGAGCCGGCCCATCCTCCCTCGGTTCGCGCGAGGCGAACCTTCACTTTCATTGCGCCTTTAGGTTTAGTTTAGTCCCAATGACTCGCGCACATGCTAGACTCCTTGGTCCGTGTTTCAAGACGGGTCCTGAAAGTACCCAAAGCTATAGCGCCGTGGACTGGCGTGTGCAGGGTCTGTCCGAGGACAACGCCGCCAACAGCCGGGCGGGCCCGGATCCGGCGCTAGGTCCGGATGCCAGGTTTGCCGTCCGCGCTTGCGACGTGCCGGACGCGAACAAGTCGCGGCCCCGCGCCATAGTTTTACCGTCGGTCGGGCCGGCCGGGACACCGCGGGTCCGAACGCACCGAGGTGCGCGCGGGCTCCACCGCGGGCCTTAGGCCGACGCCCAACGGGTCACGACGTCCTACAGGAGGAGAAGTGCACGCGTTCGGAGTCCGACGGCCACGGGCGGCGCGCGCGGCGCGAACGCCACGCGTCGCAACGCCCGTTGCTCGCGAACTTTCCGAGAGACGCGTCTGAATCTCCCCTTTCGACCTTTCGGGTTTCTCAGGTTTACCCCTGAACGGTTTCACGTACTCTTGAACTCTCTCTTCAAAGTTCTTTTCAACTTTCCCTCACGGTACTTGTTCGCTATCGGTCTCGTGGTAATATTTAGCCTTAGATGGAGTTTACCACCCACTTAGGGCTGCACTCTCAAGCAACCCGACTCTGAGGAGAGACCCTCCCGCGGCATGCGGCGGCCAGCTACGGGCCTGGCACCCTCTCTGGGTAAGTGGCCCCGTTCAAGAAGGACTTGGGCGCGCCGCGCTACCTCGGGATAACGGATCCTCCCTAACACCACATTTCCCGGCGTCCGTCTCCGGACGCGGGATTCGGTGCTGGGCTCTTCCCTGTTCGCTCGCCGCTACTAAGGGAATCCTAGTTAGTTTCTTTTCCTCCGCTTAGTAATATGCTTAAATTCAGCGGGTAGTCTCACCTGCTCTGAGGTCGCGTTCATTGGTTTCTTTCGATAGCCGACAGGCCGCGTAGGCAACGGGATCCTTCGGGCTAAACGCGCGCGATCGGACGTCGGACGAATACCTCGCGCCGCCCCGGACGAATCTCGGTGGCGGGGGGATTCACACTCGGACACGTCGACCGGCGCGTCGCCCGGGCATCGTTTACCGGTACGCGGATGGCGGTCGGCTCGAATGATTATATCGTTCGATAGTTTAAAGCGACGCGTTAGCGCGCCGCCCCGACGTCGAGCGCGATGGCGCGCTCGCGGTATCGGGGGGCGGCTCGTGCGCGAGCGCTCAGATTCTTGCCTCGGCGGCCGTCCGCTTTTCGCGCTTGACCGACGCCCCGTACGTACGGCGCGCGTTCCGCTCACACGATTGGGAGCGTGTACTGCGCGCGCGCACCACATGGGGGGGCCTTCGCGTTATCGGCGGTACGCCGACCCGGCAGTCGTGGAAATTGAAACGACCCTCAGCCAGGAGTGGTCCAGGAACAGTATCCGAGGACCGCAATGTGCGTTCGAAATGTCGATGTTCAAGTGTCCTGCAGTTCACAAGTTGACGCGCAATTAGCTGCGTTCTTCATCGACCCACGAGCCAAGTGATCCACCGTTCAGGGTAATCTTTCATACAGTTAACCAGCGACTCTCTGTCCGCGGTACTGCGTTTAATCGGTTTTACACTTACGCAAAGTTTTGCACGCTTACACGTTGCTAGAACGAGAGGTGTTTGACTTCGCAGAGCGGACGTAAAGTCCGAGACGCGTTCGTCCTGCGCGGCTCCCGTACTCAGATCGCTCCCCCCTTTCGAGGGGCGCGCGGTACGCGGGGACGAACGTTCCGTTAGTCAGGCGAATATCCTTCGACCACCTTCGGGCGGTGCGAGCACCTTTGCGCGCAGTCTTCGTCTTTATTAATCTGCGACGCGGACCGACGTCGGTCGTACACGACATGACCGACCGGACCATCCGCCGCGCTCCGCCGGCGTGCCACTGCACCTCCGACAAGGGAGGCCGGGGCCGGATTCGGGGCGCTGGGGTCCGGCGGCCGCTATACGACCGCGACGACGGCGCGACGCACTCGTCTTTATCAATCTACGCTGCGGGCCGACGTCGGTCGTACACGACATGACCGACCGGACCGTCCGCCGCGCTCCGCCGGCGTGCCACTGCACCTCCGACAAGGGAGGCCGGGGCCGGATTCGGGGCGCTGGGGTCCGGCGGCCGCTATACGACCGCGACGACGGCGCGACGCACTCGTCTTCATTAATTTACGCTGCGGACCGACGTCGGTCGTACACGACATGACCGACCGGACCGTCCGCCGCGCTCCGCCGGCGTTCCTCTGCACCTCCGACAAGGGAGGCCGGGGCCGGTTTCGGGGCGCTGGGGTCCGGCGGCCGCTATACGACCGCGACGACGGCGCGACGCACGACGACAAGACTGGGACGCGCGCATTAGCTCGCTGTGCCCTGACCGTCGGGGCCGGCGGGAGCGTCGCATTCACCCGTGGTTGTGACACTTAAAAACTCAAACTCCGAGGCGCGGAGCGCCGAGCCGGCTGCGCGGTGGCTGCCGGCGGCGCTTTTACGTACGCAGTATCTCTCGGCCTGAGCGGCACGGGGGGCGCTCTCGTCATCGGACCTCTCGACTAGGTACCTGACTTCCGGCGTGCCGACCCTCGCGGGTCGGCCGACGCCTCGGACTTCGTTAGTCCTTAACAGTTCGAATCAGTTCGACCGGCGCTCGTACGGCCGACGCGACCGCCGTCGTAGACGTGGTCGGCCGAGGGCGCCATTAATATTCATTCATTATTAATATCGATCCGTGCATCGTATTAATTAATTGTACGTAATGTTTTATAAACATTCGTTAATGATCCTTCCGCAGGTTCACCTACGGAAACCTTGTTACGACTTTTACTTCCTCTAAATGATCAAGTTTGGTCATCTTCCCAGCATCATCGGCGACGTCGAAACGCCACCGCGCACCGGTCCGAAGACCTCACTAAATCATTCAATCGGTAGTAGCGACGGGCGGTGTGTACAAAGGGCAGGGACGTAATCAACGCGAGCTTATGACTCGCGCTTACTGGGAATTCCTCGTTCATGGGGAACAATTGCAAGCCCCAATCCCTAGCACGAAGGAGGTTCAGCGGGTTACCCGGGCCGTTCGGCCAGGGAAGACACGCTGATTCCTTCAGTGTAGCGCGCGTGCGGCCCAGAACATCTAAGGGCATTACAGACCTGTTATTGCTCAATCTCGTGCGGCTAGAAGCCGCCTGTCCCTCTAAGAAGAATTAATTGTACGCCGACAGTAAAAATCGCGCACGACCGCGACGCGAGCGCCGGGTCGGCGGACCTTTGAGATGTCGAAAATACGCCTAGTTAGCAGGCTAGAGTCTCGTTCGTTATCGGAATTAACCAGACAAATCGCTCCACCAACTAAGAACGGCCATGCACCACCACCCACCGAATCAAGAAAGAGCTCTCAATCTGTCAATCCTTCCGGTGTCCGGGCCTGGTGAGGTTTCCCGTGTTGAGTCAAATTAAGCCGCAGGCTCCACTCCTGGTGGTGCCCTTCCGTCAATTCCTTTAAGTTTCAGCTTTGCAACCATACTTCCCCCGGAACCCAAAAGCTTTGGTTTCCCGGAAGCTGCCCGCCGAGTCATCGGAGGAACGTCGGCGGATCGCTAGCTGGCATCGTTTATGGTTAGAACTAGGGCGGTATCTGATCGCCTTCGAACCTCTAACTTTCGTTCTTGATCAATGAAAGCGTTTTTGGCAAATGCTTTCGCTTCTGTCCGTCTTGCGACGATCCAAGAATTTCACCTCTAACGTCGCAATACGAATGCCCCCATCCGTTCCTATTAATCATTACCTCGGGGTTCCGAAAACCAACAAAATAGAACCGAGGTCCTATTCCATTATTCCATGCACACAGTATTCAGGCGAAATTTTAGCCTGCTTTAAGCACTCTAATTTGTTCAAAGTAAACGTGCCGGCCCACCTCGACACTCAATGAAGAGCACCGCGGTGGGATTGAGATTGGGCCGCCCCGAGAGGCTAAGCCCACCGGCAGGACGTCCCGCGGACACGCCAGTTAACACCGCGAGCGATGAACCGGCGGCGCGGGACACAAATTCGACTACGAGCTTTTTAACCGCAACAACTTTAATATACGCTATTGGAGCTGGAATTACCGCGGCTGCTGGCACCAGACTTGCCCTCCAATTGATCCTCGTTAAAGGGTTTAGAGTGTACTCATTCCGATTACGGGGCCTCGGATGAGTCCCGTATCGTTATTTTTCGTCACTACCTCCCCGTGCCGGGAGTGGGTAATTTGCGCGCCTGCTGCCTTCCTTGGATGTGGTAGCCGTTTCTCAGGCTCCCTCTCCGGAATCGAACCCTGATTCCCCGTTACCCGTTACAACCATGGTAGGCGCAGAACCTACCATCGACAGTTGATAAGGCAGACATTTGAAAGATGCGTCGCCGGTGCGAGACCGTGCGATCAGCAAAAAGTTATTCAGAGTCACCAAGGTGTACGACGACGGGCGAACCCGACGCCGATTGGTTTTGATCTAATAAAAGCGCTCCTTCCGTCTCCGGTCGGAGCTCTGTTTGCATGTATTAGCTCTAGAATTACCACAGTTATCCAAGTAAATGTGGGTACGATCTAAGGAACCATAACTGATTTAATGAGCCTTTCGCGGTTTCACCTTAATTTGGCTTGTACTGAGACATGCATGGCTTAATCTTTGAGACAAGCATATGACTACTGGCAGGATCAACCAGGGAGCTGTCACCCGTCCGCGGCCACGTTCGGAAGACGCGCACCGATGGTAACGCGCCGACCTGGCGTAACGCAGATCGAGAGAACAGTCGCACCTCCGGCGAGCCGAGGGCGGAGCAGAATCGTCACGCCGCTGCGAGAGCGGCGGCGGTCTGTCTTCTCGCCCGGCCCGGAAGTATACTACTACATATTACAATATATAGCAAAAACTGACCGTGTCGAAATCAGTCGGCAGCGACGAGCGCGCGCCGACCACACATTTCACGCACAGTGGAGCAGGATGCGCCGACGTCGAAATAGGACGACGTTTACTTGACGACATGACCGCCCGCAGCAGTTCTAAAGAGAATAATTTATAACGCGGAATCTCGTACGCGAACGGCTTCAACATTCCCAGAAACACCCTTCGCTAGATTGAAAGCGACATGGTACGCGGTCTGAGCGCGCGTTTCGGAAAACTGTCGTGCCGCGCTCTCACGCTCGGTACGAGGCGAGTCGTTGCATATTTGTGGACGACGTCCAGAGGACGCCTCCGAGATTTAAGTGCGCCCGCATAAGGTGTACAACGCTAACTGCGAAAGTCAGCGTCGTCCGCGGGCATGCTGTGGCAATCGCTAATGTTACGGTTACGAGCGCTTGGCGGCGATATGTGGGAACGCAACCTTTCGGTTAAACCGCACAGCGTCAATTAAAACTCTCGTCTCTAATGGCGAACGCCGGTTCTTCGCGAACGAAGCTTACCGAGGCGCTCTCTAGCCACCAGCAGATCAAAGTCAACAACGCGTGCGGCCCGGCAGGGAGCATCTTTATCGTTTACTAATACCAAGACTGTCGACTCGTCGCAACTAAACGGGATCGAGCGGAACCGGACGGCGTTAGCCGTCGCGGACTCACCTCTCCCTATATAAGCGCAACGGACCGAGTACGGGTTGCGAAACGCTAGTACGGGTCGCTCCCGGCTCGCTCGAACGGATACCGCCGACGCTCGCGCGGACTTATCGCACTTTTCGCCTTGGTCCCCGTCCGGGTCGAGTTCGAAATTTTGGAAATATTTTTTTTTTTGAAAAATTTTTTTTTTTTTGGAAATTTTTTTTTTCTTTCAAATGTTCTCTCCGGCGCTCTCTGCTAAATTTTTGGATTTTTTTTTTTGAAAATTTTTTTTTCTTTCAAAAGTTCCGTCCAGCGCTCCCTGCTGAAATTTTTGGATTTTGGAAATTTTGTCTTTCGGGTGGCGCTGGATGTCGATCGAGCGCGCCGCCGTAGTCCAGCCGACCGCCCGCGCGCCGTCGCCGGCCGGGTAGCGCTCGGTACATTTCGCCCCGCTCGACGACGGGAGACTCGCGCTGTCGATCGAGCGCGCCGCCGGAGTCCAGCCGACCGCCCGCGCGCCGTCGCCGGCCGGGTAGCGCTCGGTACATTTCGCCCCGCTCGACGACGGGAGACTCGCGCTGTCGATCGAGCGCGCCGCCGGAGTCCAGCCGACCGCCCGCGCGCCGTCGCCGGCCGGGTAGCGCTCGGTAGATTTCGCCCCGCTCGACGACGGGAGACCCGCGCTGTCGATCGAGCGCGCCGCCGGAGTCCAGCCGACAGCCCGCGCGCCGTCGCCGGCCGGGTAGCGCTCGGTACATTTCGCCCCGCTCGACGACGGGAGACCCGCGCTGTCGATCGAGCGCGCCGCCGGAGTCCAGCCGACCGCGCTCGCGCCGTCAACGGCCCCATAAAAGATTTTCTTGAAATTTTCTTTTTCGCCTATAAGTCCCGGCCAGCGCTCTCTGCAAAATTTTAGAAATTTTTTTTTTTGAAAAATTTTTTTTTTGAAAATTTTTTTTTTCTTTCAAAAGTTCCGTCCAGCGCTCTCTGCTGAAATTTTTGGATTTTGGAAATTTTGTCTTTCGGGTGGCGCTGGATGTCGATCGAGCGCGCCGCCGTAGTCCAGCCGACCGCCCGCGCGCCGTCGCCGGCCGGGTAGCGCTCGGTACATTTCGCCCCGCTCGACGACGGGAGACTCGCGCTGTCGATCGAGCGCGCCGCCGGAGTCCAGCCGACCGCCCGCGCGCCGTCGCCGGCCGGGTAGCGCTCGGTACATTTCGCCCCGCTCGACGACGGGAGACTCGCGCTGTCGATCGAGCGCGCCGCCGGAGTCCAGCCGACCGCCCGCGCGCCGTCGCCGGCCGGGTAGCGCTCGGTAGATTTCGCCCCGCTCGACGACGGGAGACCCGCGCTGTCGATCGAGCGCGCCGCCGGAGTCCAGCCGACAGCCCGCGCGCCGTCGCCGGCCGGGTAGCGCTCGGTACATTTCGCCCCGCTCGACGACGGGAGACCCGCGCTGTCGATCGAGCGCGCCGCCGGAGTCCAGCCGACCGCGCTCGCGCCGTCAACGGCCCCATAAAAGATTTTCTTGAAATTTTCTTTTTCGCCTATAAGTCCCGGCCAGCGCTCTCTGCAAAATTTTAGAAATTTTTTTTTTTGAAAAATTTTTTTTTTGAAAATTTTTTTTTTCTTTCAAAAGTTCCGTCCAGCGCTCTCTGCTGAAATTTTTGGATTTTGGAAATTTTGTCTTTCGGGTGGCGCTGGATGTCGATCGAGCGCGCCGCCGTAGTCCAGCCGACCGCCCGCGCGCCGTCGCCGGCCGGGTAGCGCTCGGTACATTTCGCCCCGCTCGACGACGGGAGACTCGCGCTGTCGATCGAGCGCGCCGCCGGAGTCCAGCCGACCGCCCGCGCGCCGTCGCCGGCCGGGTAGCGCTCGGTACATTTCGCCCCGCTCGACGACGGGAGACTCGCGCTGTCGATCGAGCGCGCCGCCGGAGTCCAGCCGACCGCGCTCGCGCCGTCAACGGCCCCATAAAAGATTTTCTTGAAATTTTCTTTTTCGCCTATAAGTCCCGGCCAGCGCTCTCTGCAAAATTTTAGAAATTTTTTTTTTTTGAAAAATTTTTTTTTTGAAAATTTTTTTTTTCTTTCAAAAGTTCCGTCCAGCGCTCTCTGCTGAAATTTTTGGATTTTGGAAATTTTGTCTTTCGGGTGGCGCTGGATGTCGATCGAGCGCGCCGCCGTAGTCCAGCCGACCGCACGCGCGCCGTCGCCGGCCGGGTAGCGCTCGGTACATTTCGCCCCGCTCGACGACGGGAGACTCGCGCTGTCGATCGAGCGCGCCGCCGGAGTCCAGCCGACCGCCCGCGCGCCGTCGCCGGCCGGGTAGCGCTCGGTACATTTCGCCCCGCTCGACGACGGGAGACTCGCGCTGTCGATCGAGCGCGCCGCCGGAGTCCAGCCGACCGCGCTCGCGCCGTCAACGGCCCCATAAAAGATTTTCTTGAAATTTTCTTTTTCGCCTATAAGTCCCGGCCAGCGCTCTCTGCAAAATTTTAGAAATTTTTTTTTTTTGAAAAATTTTTTTTTTGAAAATTTTTTTTTTCTTTCAAAAGTTCCGTCCAGCGCTCTCTGCTGAAATTTTTGGATTTTGGAAATTTTGTCTTTCGGGTGGCGCTGGATGTCGATCGAGCGCGCCGCCGTAGTCCAGCCGACCGCACGCGCGCCGTCGCCGGCCGGGTAGCGCTCGGTACATTTCGCCCCGCTCGACGACGGGAGACTCGCGCTGTCGATCGAGCGCGCCGCCGGAGTCCAGCCGACCGCCCGCGCGCCGTCGCCGGCCGGGTAGCGCTCGGTACATTTCGCCCCGCTCGACGACGGGAGACTCGCGCTGTCGATCGAGCGCGCCGCCGGAGTCCAGCCGACCGCGCTCGCGCCGTCAACGGCCCCATAAAAGATTTTCTTGAAATTTTCTTTTTCGCCTATAAGTCCCGGCCAGCGCTCTCTGCAAAATTTTAGAAATTTTTTTTTTTTGAAAAATTTTTTTTTTGAAAATTTTTTTTTTCTTTCAAAAGTTCCGTCCAGCGCTCTCTGCTGAAATTTTTGGATTTTGGAAATTTTGTCTTTCGGGTGGCGCTGGATGTCGATCGAGCGCGCCGCCGGAGTCCAGCCGACAGCCCGCGCGCCGTCGCCGGCCGGGTAGCGCTCGGTACATTTCGCCCCGCTCGACGACGGGAGACCCGCGCTGTCGATCGAGCGCGCCGCCGGAGTCCAGCCGACAGCCCGCGCGCCGTCGCCGGCCGGGTAGCGCTCGATCGTCGCCGATGGTCTCCCGTCTTCGAGCGGGGAAATATACCGATCGCCACCCGTCCGTCGGCGCGGAGCGGGAGTAGAGAGCGCTCACCGGGCGGCCGGCCTGTTAGCGCTCTCTACTCCCGCTCGCCGCCGACGGACGGGTGACGATCGATAAATTTGTCGACCCGACGACGGCC
>CAXIES010000557.1:142500-152500 GCA_964023965.1 Melinopterus prodromus
CCAGCTACTAGATGGTTCGATTAGTCTTTCGCCCCTATACCCAGTTCCGACGATCGATTTGCACGTCAGAATCGCTACGGACCTCCATCAGGGTTTCCCCTGACTTCGTCCTGACCAGGCATAGTTCACCATCTTTCGGGTCCCAGCGTGTACGCTCTGGGTGCGCCTCTTCTCGCGATGAGAACGAGACGCCCCGGGAGTGCGGGGCCGGTCCGTGAGCCGGCCCATCCTCCCTCGGTTCGCGCGAGGCGAACCTTCACTTTCATTGCGCCTTTAGGTTTAGTTTAGTCCCAATGACTCGCGCACATGCTAGACTCCTTGGTCCGTGTTTCAAGACGGGTCCTGAAAGTACCCAAAGCTATAGCGCCGTGGACTGGCGTGTGCAGGGTCTGTCCGAGGACAACGCCGCCAACAGCCGGGCGGGCCCGGATCCGGCGCTAGGTCCGGATGCCAGGTTTGCCGTCCGCGCTTGCGACGTGCCGGACGCGAACAAGTCGCGGCCCCGCGCCATAGTTTTACCGTCGGTCGGGCCGGCCGGGACACCGCGGGTCCGAACGCACCGAGGTGCGCGCGGGCTCCACCGCGGGCCTTAGGCCGACGCCCAACGGGTCACGACGTCCTACAGGAGGAGAAGTGCACGCGTTCGGAGTCCGACGGCCACGGGCGGCGCGCGCGGCGCGAACGCCACGCGTCGCAACGCCCGTTGCTCGCGAACTTTCCGAGAGACGCGTCTGAATCTCCCCTTTCGACCTTTCGGGTTTCTCAGGTTTACCCCTGAACGGTTTCACGTACTCTTGAACTCTCTCTTCAAAGTTCTTTTCAACTTTCCCTCACGGTACTTGTTCGCTATCGGTCTCGTGGTAATATTTAGCCTTAGATGGAGTTTACCACCCACTTAGGGCTGCACTCTCAAGCAACCCGACTCTGAGGAGAGACCCTCCCGCGGCATGCGGCGGCCAGCTACGGGCCTGGCACCCTCTCTGGGTAAGTGGCCCCGTTCAAGAAGGACTTGGGCGCGCCGCGCTACCTCGGGATAACGGATCCTCCCTAACACCACATTTCCCGGCGTCCGTCTCCGGACGCGGGATTCGGTGCTGGGCTCTTCCCTGTTCGCTCGCCGCTACTAAGGGAATCCTAGTTAGTTTCTTTTCCTCCGCTTAGTAATATGCTTAAATTCAGCGGGTAGTCTCACCTGCTCTGAGGTCGCGTTCATTGGTTTCTTTCGATAGCCGACAGGCCGCGTAGGCAACGGGATCCTTCGGGCTAAACGCGCGCGATCGGACGTCGGACGAATACCTCGCGCCGCCCCGGACGAATCTCGGTGGCGGGGGGATTCACACTCGGACACGTCGACCGGCGCGTCGCCCGGGCATCGTTTACCGGTACGCGGATGGCGGTCGGCTCGAATGATTATATCGTTCGATAGTTTAAAGCGACGCGTTAGCGCGCCGCCCCGACGTCGAGCGCGATGGCGCGCTCGCGGTATCGGGGGGCGGCTCGTGCGCGAGCGCTCAGATTCTTGCCTCGGCGGCCGTCCGCTTTTCGCGCTTGACCGACGCCCCGTACGTACGGCGCGCGTTCCGCTCACACGATTGGGAGCGTGTACTGCGCGCGCGCACCACATGGGGGGGCCTTCGCGTTATCGGCGGTACGCCGACCCGGCAGTCGTGGAAATTGAAACGACCCTCAGCCAGGAGTGGTCCAGGAACAGTATCCGAGGACCGCAATGTGCGTTCGAAATGTCGATGTTCAAGTGTCCTGCAGTTCACAAGTTGACGCGCAATTAGCTGCGTTCTTCATCGACCCACGAGCCAAGTGATCCACCGTTCAGGGTAATCTTTCATACAGTTAACCAGCGACTCTCTGTCCGCGGTACTGCGTTTAATCGGTTTTACACTTACGCAAAGTTTTGCACGCTTACACGTTGCTAGAACGAGAGGTGTTTGACTTCGCAGAGCGGACGTAAAGTCCGAGACGCGTTCGTCCTGCGCGGCTCCCGTACTCAGATCGCTCCCCCCTTTCGAGGGGCGCGCGGTACGCGGGGACGAACGTTCCGTTAGTCAGGCGAATATCCTTCGACCACCTTCGGGCGGTGCGAGCACCTTTGCGCGCAGTCTTCGTCTTTATTAATCTGCGACGCGGACCGACGTCGGTCGTACACGACATGACCGACCGGACCATCCGCCGCGCTCCGCCGGCGTGCCACTGCACCTCCGACAAGGGAGGCCGGGGCCGGATTCGGGGCGCTGGGGTCCGGCGGCCGCTATACGACCGCGACGACGGCGCGACGCACTCGTCTTTATCAATCTACGCTGCGGGCCGACGTCGGTCGTACACGACATGACCGACCGGACCGTCCGCCGCGCTCCGCCGGCGTGCCACTGCACCTCCGACAAGGGAGGCCGGGGCCGGATTCGGGGCGCTGGGGTCCGGCGGCCGCTATACGACCGCGACGACGGCGCGACGCACTCGTCTTCATTAATTTACGCTGCGGACCGACGTCGGTCGTACACGACATGACCGACCGGACCGTCCGCCGCGCTCCGCCGGCGTTCCTCTGCACCTCCGACAAGGGAGGCCGGGGCCGGTTTCGGGGCGCTGGGGTCCGGCGGCCGCTATACGACCGCGACGACGGCGCGACGCACGACGACAAGACTGGGACGCGCGCATTAGCTCGCTGTGCCCTGACCGTCGGGGCCGGCGGGAGCGTCGCATTCACCCGTGGTTGTGACACTTAAAAACTCAAACTCCGAGGCGCGGAGCGCCGAGCCGGCTGCGCGGTGGCTGCCGGCGGCGCTTTTACGTACGCAGTATCTCTCGGCCTGAGCGGCACGGGGGGCGCTCTCGTCATCGGACCTCTCGACTAGGTACCTGACTTCCGGCGTGCCGACCCTCGCGGGTCGGCCGACGCCTCGGACTTCGTTAGTCCTTAACAGTTCGAATCAGTTCGACCGGCGCTCGTACGGCCGACGCGACCGCCGTCGTAGACGTGGTCGGCCGAGGGCGCCATTAATATTCATTCATTATTAATATCGATCCGTGCATCGTATTAATTAATTGTACGTAATGTTTTATAAACATTCGTTAATGATCCTTCCGCAGGTTCACCTACGGAAACCTTGTTACGACTTTTACTTCCTCTAAATGATCAAGTTTGGTCATCTTCCCAGCATCATCGGCGACGTCGAAACGCCACCGCGCACCGGTCCGAAGACCTCACTAAATCATTCAATCGGTAGTAGCGACGGGCGGTGTGTACAAAGGGCAGGGACGTAATCAACGCGAGCTTATGACTCGCGCTTACTGGGAATTCCTCGTTCATGGGGAACAATTGCAAGCCCCAATCCCTAGCACGAAGGAGGTTCAGCGGGTTACCCGGGCCGTTCGGCCAGGGAAGACACGCTGATTCCTTCAGTGTAGCGCGCGTGCGGCCCAGAACATCTAAGGGCATTACAGACCTGTTATTGCTCAATCTCGTGCGGCTAGAAGCCGCCTGTCCCTCTAAGAAGAATTAATTGTACGCCGACAGTAAAAATCGCGCACGACCGCGACGCGAGCGCCGGGTCGGCGGACCTTTGAGATGTCGAAAATACGCCTAGTTAGCAGGCTAGAGTCTCGTTCGTTATCGGAATTAACCAGACAAATCGCTCCACCAACTAAGAACGGCCATGCACCACCACCCACCGAATCAAGAAAGAGCTCTCAATCTGTCAATCCTTCCGGTGTCCGGGCCTGGTGAGGTTTCCCGTGTTGAGTCAAATTAAGCCGCAGGCTCCACTCCTGGTGGTGCCCTTCCGTCAATTCCTTTAAGTTTCAGCTTTGCAACCATACTTCCCCCGGAACCCAAAAGCTTTGGTTTCCCGGAAGCTGCCCGCCGAGTCATCGGAGGAACGTCGGCGGATCGCTAGCTGGCATCGTTTATGGTTAGAACTAGGGCGGTATCTGATCGCCTTCGAACCTCTAACTTTCGTTCTTGATCAATGAAAGCGTTTTTGGCAAATGCTTTCGCTTCTGTCCGTCTTGCGACGATCCAAGAATTTCACCTCTAACGTCGCAATACGAATGCCCCCATCCGTTCCTATTAATCATTACCTCGGGGTTCCGAAAACCAACAAAATAGAACCGAGGTCCTATTCCATTATTCCATGCACACAGTATTCAGGCGAAATTTTAGCCTGCTTTAAGCACTCTAATTTGTTCAAAGTAAACGTGCCGGCCCACCTCGACACTCAATGAAGAGCACCGCGGTGGGATTGAGATTGGGCCGCCCCGAGAGGCTAAGCCCACCGGCAGGACGTCCCGCGGACACGCCAGTTAACACCGCGAGCGATGAACCGGCGGCGCGGGACACAAATTCGACTACGAGCTTTTTAACCGCAACAACTTTAATATACGCTATTGGAGCTGGAATTACCGCGGCTGCTGGCACCAGACTTGCCCTCCAATTGATCCTCGTTAAAGGGTTTAGAGTGTACTCATTCCGATTACGGGGCCTCGGATGAGTCCCGTATCGTTATTTTTCGTCACTACCTCCCCGTGCCGGGAGTGGGTAATTTGCGCGCCTGCTGCCTTCCTTGGATGTGGTAGCCGTTTCTCAGGCTCCCTCTCCGGAATCGAACCCTGATTCCCCGTTACCCGTTACAACCATGGTAGGCGCAGAACCTACCATCGACAGTTGATAAGGCAGACATTTGAAAGATGCGTCGCCGGTGCGAGACCGTGCGATCAGCAAAAAGTTATTCAGAGTCACCAAGGTGTACGACGACGGGCGAACCCGACGCCGATTGGTTTTGATCTAATAAAAGCGCTCCTTCCGTCTCCGGTCGGAGCTCTGTTTGCATGTATTAGCTCTAGAATTACCACAGTTATCCAAGTAAATGTGGGTACGATCTAAGGAACCATAACTGATTTAATGAGCCTTTCGCGGTTTCACCTTAATTTGGCTTGTACTGAGACATGCATGGCTTAATCTTTGAGACAAGCATATGACTACTGGCAGGATCAACCAGGGAGCTGTCACCCGTCCGCGGCCACGTTCGGAAGACGCGCACCGATGGTAACGCGCCGACCTGGCGTAACGCAGATCGAGAGAACAGTCGCACCTCCGGCGAGCCGAGGGCGGAGCAGAATCGTCACGCCGCTGCGAGAGCGGCGGCGGTCTGTCTTCTCGCCCGGCCCGGAAGTATACTACTACATATTACAATATATAGCAAAAACTGACCGTGTCGAAATCAGTCGGCAGCGACGAGCGCGCGCCGACCACACATTTCACGCACAGTGGAGCAGGATGCGCCGACGTCGAAATAGGACGACGTTTACTTGACGACATGACCGCCCGCAGCAGTTCTAAAGAGAATAATTTATAACGCGGAATCTCGTCCGCGAACGGCTTCAACATTCCCAGAAACACCCTTCGCTAGATTGAAAGCGACATGGTACGCGGTCTGAGCGCGCGTTTCGGAAAACTGTCGTGCCGCGCTCTCACGCTCGGTACGAGGCGAGTCGTTGCATATTTGTGGACGACGTCCAGAGGACGCCTCCGAGATTTAAGTGCGCCCGCATAAGGTGTACAACGCTAACTGCGAAAGTCAGCGTCGTCCGCGGGCATGCTGTGGCAATCGCTAATGTTACGGTTACGAGCGCTTGGCGGCGATATGTGGGAACGCAACCTTTCGGTTAAACCGCACAGCGTCAATTAAAACTCTCGTCTCTAATGGCGAACGCCGGTTCTTCGCGAACGAAGCTTACCGAGGCGCTCTCTAGCCACCAGCAGATCAAAGTCAACAACGCGTGCGGCCCGGCAGGGAGCATCTTTATCGTTTACTAATACCAAGACTGTCGACTCGTCGCAACTAAACGGGATCGAGCGGAACCGGACGGCGTTAGCCGTCGCGGACTCACCTCTCCCTATATAAGCGCAACGGACCGAGTACGGGTTGCGAAACGCTAGTACGGGTCGCTCCCGGCTCGCTCGAACGGATACCGCCGACGCTCGCGCGGACTTATCGCACTTTTCGCCTTGGTCCCCGTCCGGGTCGAGTTCGAAATTTTGGAAATATTTTTTTTTTTGAAAAATTTTTTTTTTTTTGGAAATTTTTTTTTTCTTTCAAATGTTCTCTCCGGCGCTCTCTGCTAAATTTTTGGATTTTTTTTTTTGAAAATTTTTTTTTCTTTCAAAAGTTCCGTCCAGCGCTCCCTGCTGAAATTTTTGGATTTTGGAAATTTTGTCTTTCGGGTGGCGCTGGATGTCGATCGAGCGCGCCGCCGTAGTCCAGCCGACCGCCCGCGCGCCGTCGCCGGCCGGGTAGCGCTCGGTACATTTCGCCCCGCTCGACGACGGGAGACTCGCGCTGTCGATCGAGCGCGCCGCCGGAGTCCAGCCGACCGCCCGCGCGCCGTCGCCGGCCGGGTAGCGCTCGGTACATTTCGCCCCGCTCGACGACGGGAGACTCGCGCTGTCGATCGAGCGCGCCGCCGGAGTCCAGCCGACCGCCCGCGCGCCGTCGCCGGCCGGGTAGCGCTCGGTAGATTTCGCCCCGCTCGACGACGGGAGACCCGCGCTGTCGATCGAGCGCGCCGCCGGAGTCCAGCCGACAGCCCGCGCGCCGTCGCCGGCCGGGTAGCGCTCGGTACATTTCGCCCCGCTCGACGACGGGAGACCCGCGCTGTCGATCGAGCGCGCCGCCGGAGTCCAGCCGACCGCGCTCGCGCCGTCAACGGCCCCATAAAAGATTTTCTTGAAATTTTCTTTTTCGCCTATAAGTCCCGGCCAGCGCTCTCTGCAAAATTTTAGAAATTTTTTTTTTTGAAAAATTTTTTTTTTGAAAATTTTTTTTTTCTTTCAAAAGTTCCGTCCAGCGCTCTCTGCTGAAATTTTTGGATTTTGGAAATTTTGTCTTTCGGGTGGCGCTGGATGTCGATCGAGCGCGCCGCCGTAGTCCAGCCGACCGCCCGCGCGCCGTCGCCGGCCGGGTAGCGCTCGGTACATTTCGCCCCGCTCGACGACGGGAGACTCGCGCTGTCGATCGAGCGCGCCGCCGGAGTCCAGCCGACCGCCCGCGCGCCGTCGCCGGCCGGGTAGCGCTCGGTACATTTCGCCCCGCTCGACGACGGGAGACTCGCGCTGTCGATCGAGCGCGCCGCCGGAGTCCAGCCGACCGCCCGCGCGCCGTCGCCGGCCGGGTAGCGCTCGGTAGATTTCGCCCCGCTCGACGACGGGAGACCCGCGCTGTCGATCGAGCGCGCCGCCGGAGTCCAGCCGACAGCCCGCGCGCCGTCGCCGGCCGGGTAGCGCTCGGTACATTTCGCCCCGCTCGACGACGGGAGACCCGCGCTGTCGATCGAGCGCGCCGCCGGAGTCCAGCCGACCGCGCTCGCGCCGTCAACGGCCCCATAAAAGATTTTCTTGAAATTTTCTTTTTCGCCTATAAGTCCCGGCCAGCGCTCTCTGCAAAATTTTAGAAATTTTTTTTTTTGAAAAATTTTTTTTTTGAAAATTTTTTTTTTCTTTCAAAAGTTCCGTCCAGCGCTCTCTGCTGAAATTTTTGGATTTTGGAAATTTTGTCTTTCGGGTGGCGCTGGATGTCGATCGAGCGCGCCGCCGTAGTCCAGCCGACCGCCCGCGCGCCGTCGCCGGCCGGGTAGCGCTCGGTACATTTCGCCCCGCTCGACGACGGGAGACTCGCGCTGTCGATCGAGCGCGCCGCCGGAGTCCAGCCGACCGCCCGCGCGCCGTCGCCGGCCGGGTAGCGCTCGGTACATTTCGCCCCGCTCGACGACGGGAGACTCGCGCTGTCGATCGAGCGCGCCGCCGGAGTCCAGCCGACCGCGCTCGCGCCGTCAACGGCCCCATAAAAGATTTTCTTGAAATTTTCTTTTTCGCCTATAAGTCCCGGCCAGCGCTCTCTGCAAAATTTTAGAAATTTTTTTTTTTTGAAAAATTTTTTTTTTGAAAATTTTTTTTTTCTTTCAAAAGTTCCGTCCAGCGCTCTCTGCTGAAATTTTTGGATTTTGGAAATTTTGTCTTTCGGGTGGCGCTGGATGTCGATCGAGCGCGCCGCCGTAGTCCAGCCGACCGCACGCGCGCCGTCGCCGGCCGGGTAGCGCTCGGTACATTTCGCCCCGCTCGACGACGGGAGACTCGCGCTGTCGATCGAGCGCGCCGCCGGAGTCCAGCCGACCGCCCGCGCGCCGTCGCCGGCCGGGTAGCGCTCGGTACATTTCGCCCCGCTCGACGACGGGAGACTCGCGCTGTCGATCGAGCGCGCCGCCGGAGTCCAGCCGACCGCGCTCGCGCCGTCAACGGCCCCATAAAAGATTTTCTTGAAATTTTCTTTTTCGCCTATAAGTCCCGGCCAGCGCTCTCTGCAAAATTTTAGAAATTTTTTTTTTTTGAAAAATTTTTTTTTTGAAAATTTTTTTTTTCTTTCAAAAGTTCCGTCCAGCGCTCTCTGCTGAAATTTTTGGATTTTGGAAATTTTGTCTTTCGGGTGGCGCTGGATGTCGATCGAGCGCGCCGCCGTAGTCCAGCCGACCGCACGCGCGCCGTCGCCGGCCGGGTAGCGCTCGGTACATTTCGCCCCGCTCGACGACGGGAGACTCGCGCTGTCGATCGAGCGCGCCGCCGGAGTCCAGCCGACCGCCCGCGCGCCGTCGCCGGCCGGGTAGCGCTCGGTACATTTCGCCCCGCTCGACGACGGGAGACTCGCGCTGTCGATCGAGCGCGCCGCCGGAGTCCAGCCGACCGCGCTCGCGCCGTCAACGGCCCCATAAAAGATTTTCTTGAAATTTTCTTTTTCGCCTATAAGTCCCGGCCAGCGCTCTCTGCAAAATTTTAGAAATTTTTTTTTTTTGAAAAATTTTTTTTTTGAAAATTTTTTTTTTCTTTCAAAAGTTCCGTCCAGCGCTCTCTGCTGAAATTTTTGGATTTTGGAAATTTTGTCTTTCGGGTGGCGCTGGATGTCGATCGAGCGCGCCGCCGGAGTCCAGCCGACAGCCCGCGCGCCGTCGCCGGCCGGGTAGCGCTCGGTACATTTCGCCCCGCTCGACGACGGGAGACCCGCGCTGTCGATCGAGCGCGCCGCCGGAGTCCAGCCGACAGCCCGCGCGCCGTCGCCGGCCGGGTAGCGCTCGATCGTCGCCGATGGTCTCCCGTCTTCGAGCGGGGAAATATACCGATCGCCACCCGTCCGTCGGCGCGGAGCGGGAGTAGAGAGCGCTCACCGGGCGGCCGGCCTGTTAGCGCTCTCTACTCCCGCTCGCCGCCGACGGACGGGTGACGATCGATAAATTTGTCGACCCGACGACGGCCGCCCGGTTAGCGTTCTCTACTCCCGCTCGCCGCCGACGGACGGGTGACGATCGATAAATTTGTCGACCCGACGACGGCCGCCCGGTTAGCGTTCTCTACTCCCGCTCGCCGCCGACGGACGGGTGACGATCGATAAATTTGTCGACCCGACGACGGCCGCCCGGTTAGCGTTCTCTACTCCCGCTCGCCGCCGACGGACGGGTGACGATCGATAAATTTGTCGACAGGCCGCAGGGTAAGGCGGTTTCGCTCTACTCCCTCTCGTTGATTTGTCGACAGGCCGCAGGGTAAGGCGGTTTCGCTCTACTCCCTCTCGTTGATTTGTCGACAGGCCGCAGGGTAGGGCGCTCTCGCTCTACTCCCTCTCGTTTTGATAACGAAAACGAGAGGGAGTAGAGCGAGAGCGCCCTACCCTGCGGCCTGTCGACAAATCAACGAGAGGGAGTAGAGCGAAACCGCCTTACCCTGCGGCCTGTCGACAAATCAACGAGAGGGAGTAGAGCGAAACCGCCTTACCCTGCGGCCTGTCGACAAATCAACGAGAGGGAGTAGAGCGAAACCGCCTTACCCTGCGGCCTGTCGACAAATCAACGAGAGGGAGTAGAGCGAAACCGCCTTACCCTGCGGCCTGTCGACAAATCAACGAGAGGGAGTAGAGCGAAACCACCTTACCCTGCGGCCTGTCGACAA
>CAXIES010000557.1:157500-172500 GCA_964023965.1 Melinopterus prodromus
ACACGTTTGAATTTCAATGGTAGTTCGTCAGTTTCAAGTCTTTTTATTTCTGTGTTAATCATTGTTCGTAATTCTTTTTGTTGGTCATTGTCTAAAGCTTTGTCGTCGTCCGGAAAATATTGTCTGATTAACATCGTCGCTATGTCTTTTTTATTTGTAATTAAGTCTCCGTCTTTCGTCGTTACGCCCTCCCACAGTTTATTGTTATTTGTCCCTCCCTTACGCAAAATTTGATAAAGTCTTCCCCATGGGTCATGTCCTCTTTCATCGCAATACTCTCTGAATGTTTCTATTCGTCTGTCGGTAATATGTCTTTTGTACTCGTTACGTAGCGTCTTGTAATTGTGCATCTTCCTTCTTCTTTCTTCTTCATCTCGTTCCCCCTGGTACTGTCGCCTCGCCGCTCGAAGCCTGGACCTCTCAAAAAACAGATCGTCGTTCCACCATATCGCCGTCGTTTTCTTCTTTATGGACGTCGGTCTTCTCTTCTTGCCCATGGACTTCTCACACGCTCTCTCGATCACCCGCTGCCAATCGTCGGCTCGTTCGTCCGCTGTCTCGGTTGGTCTACGCTCTTTCTCCCACTCCTCTATCACTGCATCAAATACGTCCCAATTGGTGTTCTTTGTCACGAATCTGGTTGGTCGCTGTTCTAATATCGCACCAGAGCCCTCCTCTATACTAAACAAAATGGCGTTGTGGTCACTGAGTGTCTCCTCGTCCAACACTAACCAGTCCTTACAGGCCACGCCCCTTGTCATTGTGAGGTCAATCCAACTTCTGCCATTGGTCGACTGGAACGTTGGACCGCCATCGCTGTCATTCTCTATCGTGAGATCGTTGGTCACCGCCCATTCGCTTACGGTCTCGCCTCTGTTATTCGTGATGTCGCCCCCCCAGCTTTCATGCTTGGCATTAAAATCACCGCCTATCACTGCTTTTCCTCTGATATTTACCAGAAGCGTGTCGATTTTATCTAGTGTGACCTTTAAGTTTCCATCTGGGGTTGCGTAAACACTCACAAACAGTATTGTCACATCGCCTCTTTCTATTGTGATGGCCACTACGTCCGTTTCTTTCATCACTATCACTGGTATTGTGGAATTTCTCGTCCAGATCGCCGCTTTACCGTGTGTGTCCATAGTCAGTGTGCCGTCGCTCTGTGTTAGTCCTTTGTCTGAACCGGGTTCCTGAATGAGTACTACGTCTCTGTCGTTCTCTCTAGCCTGATGTATTGCTGATTCCTTTGCTTCGCGACCCTTCCCCACGTTCAGTTGTAACACTCTGATTCTGTTAAGCATAGTCGGTCCGTCTAAGCAGTGCCTCCATCACTTTTGTATACTCGGGACATTCTGGACTTCTAACATCATGGTTGTGCTCTCCTCCAGCCCTCTTACAGTTTACGCACGTCGGGTCGCTCTCTTTGTCAGGGCAGTCCGCGTATTTATGTCCTTCCGTTCCGCAGTGACCACATGTCTGGGCCTTCTGCCGGCAGGTCCTAGCCGCGTGTCCGTATCCGCAACAGAGGTAGCAGCGGGTAATCTGCTCGAAGTCTTCCACCCAGCAGCAGCGGGTATCGAGGTAGACCCTTCTGGCCTCTAACATTCGACGTCTAACGCCCCCCGAGACCTCGACGACCACGTGGACGGTGTTGGATGGGTGCTCTCTCTTTCCGCGTCTAAAAAGGACTCTGCAGTAATCGTCCGACTGCTTCTCGTTCTCGCAGTTTTTATCCAGTAGCTCCTCTGTTATCTGTGCGTCGCTCATCTCTTTGCCCACGCGGTAAATGATCATTCTCGGTAGTCTGCTCTTAGCGTCCCTAATGGCTAGCCCCTTATCCGCCTTTATGCTGTCCTTAACTATATTTATGTCTTTCTCTGTCTTTCCTTCTACCAAGATTCTCCCATTGTTTAATTTCCTTATCGCATTGATCCTAACCTGTCCTCGTTTATCTCCCATCTTATCCAATATCATGCTTTTTACGATCTCGCTGTCTTTATTCTCTGCATCTGTACCATTTATAATTATTATGTTTTTCTTTTCTAGGTTAGATCTCGGATCAACACGGCGCAGCTCCTCGGACCTTGGACCAACACCAGCTACCATGGACGCGTAAGTATGACTCTTTTCCTTCTCACCTCCATTTGTTTCAGCCATCTTAGCGCTCATCTCATTCAGACTCTTCTGGATCTTATTCTCCCAGAGCCCCATCCTTCTATCCACCTCTTTCTCTACTTTACATCTCTCGTCGAGCCTCGCTCTCAGTTCGTTTCTTTCCAACAGTAGCTCTGCCATGACCTTCTCACACTTTTTAAAGATCTCCGTGATCGCGAACGTTTGCGCCTTCGGTACGTTCTTGGACTGCTCTTTCAGGTATTTCACCAGCTCATCGCCTATCATGTAGACCTTTTCCAATTCGCCTTCCACAGGCCTGTATGGCGGGATCGCCTCGGTTGACGTCGTAGATCCCGTTCTAGATCGCGGGGGCGAGTGCTGTACCACCGACACTCGTCGGCCGCGGCCCGCAGCCTCATCCTGGCCGCTCATGTCTCGCTAGTATGTCATGGACCACTCCAGAGGAACTTTGAAAAATTTACCAAAATCTCGAAAATTTGGCTATGTTCAGATGGGAGCACCTCGCGAAAAATCTTTATATCCGATCAGACGGGAGCACCTCGCGAAAAAACTTGTACATCCGATCAGACGGGAGCACCTCGCGAAAATATTTTCTATGTCCGAAATCGGCTGTGATCAAGCGGGACCACCTCGCGAAAATCGCACTGAGTACTGACGTTCGCGTTTAGTTCGAAAATAACTTATAAAAATTTTTCACTCACCGCGAATTTTCTAAGTGCTGACTTTTTACCTCCTTGGGTTTGCTGCTCCCCTGATACCTCGGGATGACTAAACGTCGCCTCCAGACGCCCCCAGACGTCGCAGAACGACGCCACTTGGACGACGTCCTCTCCTGGACGCCCGGTACCGGATGCGACGCTCCGGGAATGCGTCGCGACGCTCGGCGTCGAAAGTACGTCACTACCGGGGAGGGCAAGAACTCCTAACCACGAACACGTGGGACCTCGTGGCACACACAAAACTTAAGTATTTCCACTAATTAACAGTAATCACGAACCAAAAACTAATAAATTCTTCCAAAAACTTCCAAACACACACCGTAATCAAGGTAGGGACAGTGGGAATCTCGTTAATCCATTCATGCGCGTCACTAATTAGATGACGAGGCATTTGGCTAGTGTGTATCCTGCTTAACTAAATAGAAAGAGGCGTTTTGACCTTAGACCCGGCCATGAGGTAGGGACGGATGTTCGGTCCACAGGATTATATATTACAATATATCTTTAATGCGACAGCAATAATAGTAGGCGCGGATTGTGCGATAACGGCCATCGCAACCACCGGAGGCCTGAGCCAAGAAACATTTTAAAAGAGACTAACTATAGCTAAAATAATAAATTAATAATAAATAGATAAAAACCTTAAGGGCTACATAAAAATAGATAAAATTACGCTTACTAGTATAAAAAGACAAGACTGTTATTCACTATCGTCACTTGCTAAAAATTCAGAGAGCGATAGTGGGCCACGATCTTAGTGGACATTGGCAAAGGACCTTGCTAACGACACAAGAGCTCGCAACTGTTTCAACGTCTTCTCCACACAGAACTGTTGAAGTGTCTGTAGATCTTTATACCTCCCAAAAGGGTGGTGCAGATCAGGGATCCTATATCCCAACGGTTCAACGCCAATTTCTGGGTTATTGTGCGGTTCGCTTCACACCAGATCCCCCTCGCGCCCACAATAAGCGGTGCAACGGTGATGGGTAGACCCGGGTGACGCCTTCGTAGTATCTGGATTAAATCCGGATGGCTGTAATAGTTGACCTTTGCCATATAGGCCGCGGAGAGTGGCCTAGGCCCTTCCCAACAGACCGACACATCACACACCAGCACTTCCCGTCCATTGTACTCGGTGGCCCTACTTTGGGGTGAGTATGTGTTTGTGTGGGGAACAGGCTGTGCTTTGCCGTGTTCCCCTTTGGCTCTCGCCTACTGCCTAGCACTTCTGAACTCCAAACCACTTGATTCGGCCCAGAGAACGCCCTCTTGGGCTGGAAAAATTAGCTAGAACGGTACCCCGAAGGGAGTCATAGTTACTCCCGCCGTTTACCCGCGCTTGCTTGAATTTCTTCACGTTGACATTCAGAGCACTGGGCAGAAATCACATTGCGTCAACACCCGCAGGGGCCATCGCAATGCTTTGTTTTAATTAGACAGTCGGATTCCCCCAGTCCGTGCCAGTTCTGAGCTGATCGTTGAATGGCGGCCGAAGAGGACACCGGCCAGGAGCGAACCCCCGACCGGGCCTCGCAGCAAGGAAGTTCCGCGGGAGGCCAAGGCACGGGACCGAGCTCGGATCCGGTCGCCGAAACGACTTTTACCTCGCCCAGGCCCGGCACGTCAGCCGATACCCGCTTCCCGACCAAGCCCGACGCGCCCCGATCCTCAGAGCCAATCCTTATCCCGAAGTTACGGATCCAATTTGCCGACTTCCCTTACCCTACATTATTCTATCGACTAGAGGCTGTTCACCTTGGAGACCTGCTGCGGATATGGGTACGAACCGGCGCGACACCTACCGTGGCCCTCTCCTGGATTTTCAAGGTCCGAGGGGAAGATCCGGACACCGCCGCAACTGCGGTGCTCTTCGCGCTCCAAACCATATCTCCCTGCTAGAGGATTCCATGGAACTCGAGCGCTTATGCAGAAAAGAAAACTCTTCCCGGATCTCCCGACGGCGTCTCCAGGTCATTTTGGGTTGCCCCGACGAACACTCTTTCGAGGGCCCGACTTAATTACGGTTCCGCTGCCGGGTTCCGGAATAGGAACCGGATTCCCTTTCGCCCGACGGGTGTGTGCCTCTTTATGCACGTACGGCGCCGGCATACTCGCGGCTGGAACCGCTAAGATCGGCGCGCGCGGCCAATAATGCCGCGGCCTCACTGCTCGTCATGACCGCTGCGCGTCGCGTGTCGACGTCGCGCGCGGGGAATCATCGTTCGCGTGATGGCGCGGTCGCGCTCGCGCTCCCGTCGCTCTGTGCGCGCGCGTCCGGCGGCGGATGATACCGGCGGACCGAGGAACCGAGCCGCTTGAAGCGGCGGTTCCGGTCCTCCTCCATCCTAACCTCCGGTGCGTGCGAGAGCGATCGAGAGTCCGCGTGCGCGTCTCCTGCGCCCAGGAACGAGACTCGACCCCCGCTGCGACGGTTCGACGACGACGACGACGACAGGGACGACGAAGGAGCCGCAGCTGGCGCGCGCGCTCGATCGAAGGTTCCGTCTTACGTCACGGACGCGTCCGCCGTACTACTACGCAAACGTAGATACACCAACATCAACATCGGCTTTCGCCTAGGGCTTAGGATCGACTGACTCGTGTGCAACGGCTGTTCACACGAAACCCTTCTCCACGTCAGTCCTCCAGGGCCTCGCTGGAGTATTTGCTACTACCACCAAGATCTGCACCGACGGCGGCTCCAGACGGGCTCACGCCCTGTCCTTCTGCGCACACCGCCGCGACCCTCCTACTCGTCAGGGCTTCATGACGCCGGTCCGCGAGGACCGCGTCTCACATGCCGCTGACGGCCGAGTATAAGCACGACGCTTCAGCGCCATCCATTTTCAGGGCTAGTAACTTCGGCAGGTGAGTTGTTACACACTCCTTGGCGGATTCCGACTTCCATGGCCACCGTCCTGCTGTCTTAAGTTACCAACGCCTTTCATGGTATCCCATAAGCGTCGATTTGGGCGCTTTAACTCGGCGTTTGGTTCATCCCACAGCGCCAGTTCTGCTTACCAAAAGTGGCCCACTTGGCACTCTGATCCGATATCTCGCGGCTTCACAGTTTAAGCAAGCCGGAGATCTCACCCATTTAAAGTTTGAGAATAGGTTGAGGTCGTTTCGACCCCAATGCCTCTAATCATTCGCTTTACCGAATGAGACTCGCACGCGGCGAGCGCCAGCTATCCTGAGGGAAACTTCGGAGGGAACCAGCTACTAGATGGTTCGATTAGTCTTTCGCCCCTATACCCAGTTCCGACGATCGATTTGCACGTCAGAATCGCTACGGACCTCCATCAGGGTTTCCCCTGACTTCGTCCTGACCAGGCATAGTTCACCATCTTTCGGGTCCCAGCGTGTACGCTCTGGGTGCGCCTCTTCTCGCGATGAGAACGAGACGCCCCGGGAGTGCGGGGCCGGTCCGTGAGCCGGCCCATCCTCCCTCGGTTCGCGCGAGGCGAACCTTCACTTTCATTGCGCCTTTAGGTTTAGTTTAGTCCCAATGACTCGCGCACATGCTAGACTCCTTGGTCCGTGTTTCAAGACGGGTCCTGAAAGTACCCAAAGCTATAGCGCCGTGGACTGGCGTGTGCAGGGTCTGTCCGAGGACAACGCCGCCAACAGCCGGGCGGGCCCGGATCCGGCGCTAGGTCCGGATGCCAGGTTTGCCGTCCGCGCTTGCGACGTGCCGGACGCGAACAAGTCGCGGCCCCGCGCCATAGTTTTACCGTCGGTCGGGCCGGCCGGGACACCGCGGGTCCGAACGCACCGAGGTGCGCGCGGGCTCCACCGCGGGCCTTAGGCCGACGCCCAACGGGTCACGACGTCCTACAGGAGGAGAAGTGCACGCGTTCGGAGTCCGACGGCCACGGGCGGCGCGCGCGGCGCGAACGCCACGCGTCGCAACGCCCGTTGCTCGCGAACTTTCCGAGAGACGCGTCTGAATCTCCCCTTTCGACCTTTCGGGTTTCTCAGGTTTACCCCTGAACGGTTTCACGTACTCTTGAACTCTCTCTTCAAAGTTCTTTTCAACTTTCCCTCACGGTACTTGTTCGCTATCGGTCTCGTGGTAATATTTAGCCTTAGATGGAGTTTACCACCCACTTAGGGCTGCACTCTCAAGCAACCCGACTCTGAGGAGAGACCCTCCCGCGGCATGCGGCGGCCAGCTACGGGCCTGGCACCCTCTCTGGGTAAGTGGCCCCGTTCAAGAAGGACTTGGGCGCGCCGCGCTACCTCGGGATAACGGATCCTCCCTAACACCACATTTCCCGGCGTCCGTCTCCGGACGCGGGATTCGGTGCTGGGCTCTTCCCTGTTCGCTCGCCGCTACTAAGGGAATCTAGTTAGTTTCTTTTCCTCCGCTTAGTAATATGCTTAAATTCAGCGGGTAGTCTCACCTGCTCTGAGGTCGCGTTCATTGGTTTCTTTCGATAGCCGACAGGCCGCGTAGGCAACGGGATCCTTCGGGCTAAACGCGCGCGATCGGACGTCGGACGAATACCTCGCGCCGCCCCGGACGAATCTCGGTGGCGGGGGGATTCACACTCGGACACGTCGACCGGCGCGTCGCCCGGGCATCGTTTACCGGTACGCGGATGGCGGTCGGCTCGAATGATTATATCGTTCGATAGTTTAAAGCGACGCGTTAGCGCGCCGCCCCGACGTCGAGCGCGATGGCGCGCTCGCGGTATCGGGGGGCGGCTCGTGCGCGAGCGCTCAGATTCTTGCCTCGGCGGCCGTCCGCTTTTCGCGCTTGACCGACGCCCCGTACGTACGGCGCGCGTTCCGCTCACACGATTGGGAGCGTGTACTGCGCGCGCGCACCACATGGGGGGGCCTTCGCGTTATCGGCGGTACGCCGACCCGGCAGTCGTGGAAATTGAAACGACCCTCAGCCAGGAGTGGTCCAGGAACAGTATCCGAGGACCGCAATGTGCGTTCGAAATGTCGATGTTCAAGTGTCCTGCAGTTCACAAGTTGACGCGCAATTAGCTGCGTTCTTCATCGACCCACGAGCCAAGTGATCCACCGTTCAGGGTAATCTTTCATACAGTTAACCAGCGACTCTCTGTCCGCGGTACTGCGTTTAATCGGTTTTACACTTACGCAAAGTTTTGCACGCTTACACGTTGCTAGAACGAGAGGTGTTTGACTTCGCAGAGCGGACGTAAAGTCCGAGACGCGTTCGTCCTGCGCGGCTCCCGTACTCAGATCGCTCCCCCCTTTCGAGGGGCGCGCGGTACGCGGGGACGAACGTTCCGTTAGTCAGGCGAATATCCTTCGACCACCTTCGGGCGGTGCGAGCACCTTTGCGCGCAGTCTTCGTCTTTATTAATCTGCGACGCGGACCGACGTCGGTCGTACACGACATGACCGACCGGACCATCCGCCGCGCTCCGCCGGCGTGCCACTGCACCTCCGACAAGGGAGGCCGGGGCCGGATTCGGGGCGCTGGGGTCCGGCGGCCGCTATACGACCGCGACGACGGCGCGACGCACTCGTCTTTATCAATCTACGCTGCGGGCCGACGTCGGTCGTACACGACATGACCGACCGGACCGTCCGCCGCGCTCCGCCGGCGTGCCACTGCACCTCCGACAAGGGAGGCCGGGGCCGGATTCGGGGCGCTGGGGTCCGGCGGCCGCTATACGACCGCGACGACGGCGCGACGCACTCGTCTTCATTAATTTACGCTGCGGACCGACGTCGGTCGTACACGACATGACCGACCGGACCGTCCGCCGCGCTCCGCCGGCGTTCCTCTGCACCTCCGACAAGGGAGGCCGGGGCCGGTTTCGGGGCGCTGGGGTCCGGCGGCCGCTATACGACCGCGACGACGGCGCGACGCACGACGACAAGACTGGGACGCGCGCATTAGCTCGCTGTGCCCTGACCGTCGGGGCCGGCGGGAGCGTCGCATTCACCCGTGGTTGTGACACTTAAAAACTCAAACTCCGAGGCGCGGAGCGCCGAGCCGGCTGCGCGGTGGCTGCCGGCGGCGCTTTTACGTACGCAGTATCTCTCGGCCTGAGCGGCACGGGGGGCGCTCTCGTCATCGGACCTCTCGACTAGGTACCTGACTTCCGGCGTGCCGACCCTCGCGGGTCGGCCGACGCCTCGGACTTCGTTAGTCCTTAACAGTTCGAATCAGTTCGACCGGCGCTCGTACGGCCGACGCGACCGCCGTCGTAGACGTGGTCGGCCGAGGGCGCCATTAATATTCATTCATTATTAATATCGATCCGTGCATCGTATTAATTAATTGTACGTAATGTTTTATAAACATTCGTTAATGATCCTTCCGCAGGTTCACCTACGGAAACCTTGTTACGACTTTTACTTCCTCTAAATGATCAAGTTTGGTCATCTTCCCAGCATCATCGGCGACGTCGAAACGCCACCGCGCACCGGTCCGAAGACCTCACTAAATCATTCAATCGGTAGTAGCGACGGGCGGTGTGTACAAAGGGCAGGGACGTAATCAACGCGAGCTTATGACTCGCGCTTACTGGGAATTCCTCGTTCATGGGGAACAATTGCAAGCCCCAATCCCTAGCACGAAGGAGGTTCAGCGGGTTACCCGGGCCGTTCGGCCAGGGAAGACACGCTGATTCCTTCAGTGTAGCGCGCGTGCGGCCCAGAACATCTAAGGGCATTACAGACCTGTTATTGCTCAATCTCGTGCGGCTAGAAGCCGCCTGTCCCTCTAAGAAGAATTAATTGTACGCCGACAGTAAAAATCGCGCACGACCGCGACGCGAGCGCCGGGTCGGCGGACCTTTGAGATGTCGAAAATACGCCTAGTTAGCAGGCTAGAGTCTCGTTCGTTATCGGAATTAACCAGACAAATCGCTCCACCAACTAAGAACGGCCATGCACCACCACCCACCGAATCAAGAAAGAGCTCTCAATCTGTCAATCCTTCCGGTGTCCGGGCCTGGTGAGGTTTCCCGTGTTGAGTCAAATTAAGCCGCAGGCTCCACTCCTGGTGGTGCCCTTCCGTCAATTCCTTTAAGTTTCAGCTTTGCAACCATACTTCCCCCGGAACCCAAAAGCTTTGGTTTCCCGGAAGCTGCCCGCCGAGTCATCGGAGGAACGTCGGCGGATCGCTAGCTGGCATCGTTTATGGTTAGAACTAGGGCGGTATCTGATCGCCTTCGAACCTCTAACTTTCGTTCTTGATCAATGAAAGCGTTTTTGGCAAATGCTTTCGCTTCTGTCCGTCTTGCGACGATCCAAGAATTTCACCTCTAACGTCGCAATACGAATGCCCCCATCCGTTCCTATTAATCATTACCTCGGGGTTCCGAAAACCAACAAAATAGAACCGAGGTCCTATTCCATTATTCCATGCACACAGTATTCAGGCGAAATTTTAGCCTGCTTTAAGCACTCTAATTTGTTCAAAGTAAACGTGCCGGCCCACCTCGACACTCAATGAAGAGCACCGCGGTGGGATTGAGATTGGGCCGCCCCGAGAGGCTAAGCCCACCGGCAGGACGTCCCGCGGACACGCCAGTTAACACCGCGAGCGATGAACCGGCGGCGCGGGACACAAATTCGACTACGAGCTTTTTAACCGCAACAACTTTAATATACGCTATTGGAGCTGGAATTACCGCGGCTGCTGGCACCAGACTTGCCCTCCAATTGATCCTCGTTAAAGGGTTTAGAGTGTACTCATTCCGATTACGGGGCCTCGGATGAGTCCCGTATCGTTATTTTTCGTCACTACCTCCCCGTGCCGGGAGTGGGTAATTTGCGCGCCTGCTGCCTTCCTTGGATGTGGTAGCCGTTTCTCAGGCTCCCTCTCCGGAATCGAACCCTGATTCCCCGTTACCCGTTACAACCATGGTAGGCGCAGAACCTACCATCGACAGTTGATAAGGCAGACATTTGAAAGATGCGTCGCCGGTGCGAGACCGTGCGATCAGCAAAAAGTTATTCAGAGTCACCAAGGTGTACGACGACGGGCGAACCCGACGCCGATTGGTTTTGATCTAATAAAAGCGCTCCTTCCGTCTCCGGTCGGAGCTCTGTTTGCATGTATTAGCTCTAGAATTACCACAGTTATCCAAGTAAATGTGGGTACGATCTAAGGAACCATAACTGATTTAATGAGCCTTTCGCGGTTTCACCTTAATTTGGCTTGTACTGAGACATGCATGGCTTAATCTTTGAGACAAGCATATGACTACTGGCAGGATCAACCAGGGAGCTGTCACCCGTCCGCGGCCACGTTCGGAAGACGCGCACCGATGGTAACGCGCCGACCTGGCGTAACGCAGATCGAGAGAACAGTCGCACCTCCGGCGAGCCGAGGGCGGAGCAGAATCGTCACGCCGCTGCGAGAGCGGCGGCGGTCTGTCTTCTCGCCCGGCCCGGAAGTATACTACTACATATTACAATATATAGCAAAAACTGACCGTGTCGAAATCAGTCGGCAGCGACGAGCGCGCGCCGACCACACATTTCACGCACAGTGGAGCAGGATGCGCCGACGTCGAAATAGGACGACGTTTACTTGACGACATGACCGCCCGCAGCAGTTCTAAAGAGAATAATTTATAACGCGGAATCTCGTCCGCGAACGGCTTCAACATTCCCAGAAACACCCTTCGCTAGATTGAAAGCGACATGGTACGCGGTCTGAGCGCGCGTTTCGGAAAACTGTCGTGCCGCGCTCTCACGCTCGGTACGAGGCGAGTCGTTGCATATTTGTGGACGACGTCCAGAGGACGCCTCCGAGATTTAAGTGCGCCCGCATAAGGTGTACAACGCTAACTGCGAAAGTCAGCGTCGTCCGCGGGCATGCTGTGGCAATCGCTAATGTTACGGTTACGAGCGCTTGGCGGCGATATGTGGGAACGCAACCTTTCGGTTAAACCGCACAGCGTCAATTAAAACTCTCGTCTCTAATGGCGAACGCCGGTTCTTCGCGAACGAAGCTTACCGAGGCGCTCTCTAGCCACCAGCAGATCAAAGTCAACAACGCGTGCGGCCCGGCAGGGAGCATCTTTATCGTTTACTAATACCAAGACTGTCGACTCGTCGCAACTAAACGGGATCGAGCGGAACCGGACGGCGTTAGCCGTCGCGGACTCACCTCTCCCTATATAAGCGCAACGGACCGAGTACGGGTTGCGAAACGCTAGTACGGGTCGCTCCCGGCTCGCTCGAACGGATACCGCCGACGCTCGCGCGGACTTATCGCACTTTTCGCCTTGGTCCCCGTCCGGGTCGAGTTCGAAATTTTGGAAATATTTTTTTTTTTGAAAAATTTTTTTTTTTTTGGAAATTTTTTTTTTCTTTCAAATGTTCTCTCCGGCGCTCTCTGCTAAATTTTTGGATTTTTTTTTTTGAAAATTTTTTTTTCTTTCAAAAGTTCCGTCCAGCGCTCCCTGCTGAAATTTTTGGATTTTGGAAATTTTGTCTTTCGGGTGGCGCTGGATGTCGATCGAGCGCGCCGCCGTAGTCCAGCCGACCGCCCGCGCGCCGTCGCCGGCCGGGTAGCGCTCGGTACATTTCGCCCCGCTCGACGACGGGAGACTCGCGCTGTCGATCGAGCGCGCCGCCGGAGTCCAGCCGACCGCCCGCGCGCCGTCGCCGGCCGGGTAGCGCTCGGTACATTTCGCCCCGCTCGACGACGGGAGACTCGCGCTGTCGATCGAGCGCGCCGCCGGAGTCCAGCCGACCGCCCGCGCGCCGTCGCCGGCCGGGTAGCGCTCGGTAGATTTCGCCCCGCTCGACGACGGGAGACCCGCGCTGTCGATCGAGCGCGCCGCCGGAGTCCAGCCGACAGCCCGCGCGCCGTCGCCGGCCGGGTAGCGCTCGGTACATTTCGCCCCGCTCGACGACGGGAGACCCGCGCTGTCGATCGAGCGCGCCGCCGGAGTCCAGCCGACCGCGCTCGCGCCGTCAACGGCCCCATAAAAGATTTTCTTGAAATTTTCTTTTTCGCCTATAAGTCCCGGCCAGCGCTCTCTGCAAAATTTTAGAAATTTTTTTTTTTGAAAAATTTTTTTTTTGAAAATTTTTTTTTTCTTTCAAAAGTTCCGTCCAGCGCTCTCTGCTGAAATTTTTGGATTTTGGAAATTTTGTCTTTCGGGTGGCGCTGGATGTCGTCGAGCGCGCCGCCGTAGTCCAGCCGACCGCCCGCGCGCCGTCGCCGGCCGGGTAGCGCTCGGTACATTTCGCCCCGCTCGACGACGGGAGACTCGCGCTGTCGATCGAGCGCGCCGCCGGAGTCCAGCCGACCGCCCGCGCGCCGTCGCCGGCCGGGTAGCGCTCGGTACATTTCGCCCCGCTCGACGACGGGAGACTCGCGCTGTCGATCGAGCGCGCCGCCGGAGTCCAGCCGACCGCCCGCGCGCCGTCGCCGGCCGGGTAGCGCTCGGTAGATTTCGCCCCGCTCGACGACGGGAGACCCGCGCTGTCGATCGAGCGCGCCGCCGGAGTCCAGCCGACAGCCCGCGCGCCGTCGCCGGCCGGGTAGCGCTCGGTACATTTCGCCCCGCTCGACGACGGGAGACCCGCGCTGTCGATCGAGCGCGCCGCCGGAGTCCAGCCGACCGCGCTCGCGCCGTCAACGGCCCCATAAAAGATTTTCTTGAAATTTTCTTTTTCGCCTATAAGTCCCGGCCAGCGCTCTCTGCAAAATTTTAGAAATTTTTTTTTTTGAAAAATTTTTTTTTTGAAAATTTTTTTTTTCTTTCAAAAGTTCCGTCCAGCGCTCTCTGCTGAAATTTTTGGATTTTGGAAATTTTGTCTTTCGGGTGGCGCTGGATGTCGATCGAGCGCGCCGCCGTAGTCCAGCCGACCGCCCGCGCGCCGTCGCCGGCCGGGTAGCGCTCGGTACATTTCGCCCCGCTCGACGACGGGAGACTCGCGCTGTCGATCGAGCGCGCCGCCGGAGTCCAGCCGACCGCCCGCGCGCCGTCGCCGGCCGGGTAGCGCTCGGTACATTTCGCCCCGCTCGACGACGGGAGACTCGCGCTGTCGATCGAGCGCGCCGCCGGAGTCCAGCCGACCGCGCTCGCGCCGTCAACGGCCCCATAAAAGATTTTCTTGAAATTTTCTTTTTCGCCTATAAGTCCCGGCCAGCGCTCTCTGCAAAATTTTAGAAATTTTTTTTTTTTGAAAAATTTTTTTTTTGAAAATTTTTTTTTTCTTTCAAAAGTTCCGTCCAGCGCTCTCTGCTGAAATTTTTGGATTTTGGAAATTTTGTCTTTCGGGTGGCGCTGGATGTCGATCGAGCGCGCCGCCGTAGTCCAGCCGACCGCACGCGCGCCGTCGCCGGCCGGGTAGCGCTCGGTACATTTCGCCCCGCTCGACGACGGGAGACTCGCGCTGTCGATCGAGCGCGCCGCCGGAGTCCAGCCGACCGCCCGCGCGCCGTCGCCGGCCGGGTAGCGCTCGGTACATTTCGCCCCGCTCGACGACGGGAGACTCGCGCTGTCGATCGAGCGCGCCGCCGGAGTCCAGCCGACCGCGCTCGCGCCGTCAACGGCCCCATAAAAGATTTTCTTGAAATTTTCTTTTTCGCCTATAAGTCCCGGCCAGCGCTCTCTGCAAAATTTTAGAAATTTTTTTTTTTTGAAAAATTTTTTTTTTGAAAATTTTTTTTTTCTTTCAAAAGTTCCGTCCAGCGCTCTCTGCTGAAATTTTTGGATTTTGGAAATTTTGTCTTTCGGGTGGCGCTGGATGTCGATCGAGCGCGCCGCCGTAGTCCAGCCGACCGCACGCGCGCCGTCGCCGGCCGGGTAGCGCTCGGTACATTTCGCCCCGCTCGACGACGGGAGACTCGCGCTGTCGATCGAGCGCGCCGCCGGAGTCCAGCCGACCGCCCGCGCGCCGTCGCCGGCCGGGTAGCGCTCGGTACATTTCGCCCCGCTCGACGACGGGAGACTCGCGCTGTCGATCGAGCGCGCCGCCGGAGTCCAGCCGACCGCGCTCGCGCCGTCAACGGCCCCATAAAAGATTTTCTTGAAATTTTCTTTTTCGCCTATAAGTCCCGGCCAGCGCTCTCTGCAAAATTTTAGAAATTTTTTTTTTTTGAAAAATTTTTTTTTTGAAAATTTTTTTTTTCTTTCAAAAGTTCCGTCCAGCGCTCTCTGCTGAAATTTTTGGATTTTGG
>CAXIES010000557.1:177500-185000 GCA_964023965.1 Melinopterus prodromus
CGGACCGAGGAACCGAGCCGCTTGAAGCGGCGGTTCCGGTCCTCCTCCATCCTAACCTCCGGTGCGTGCGAGAGCGATCGAGAGTCCGCGTGCGCGTCTCCTGCGCCCAGGAACGAGACTCGACCCCCGCTGCGACGGTTCGACGACGACGACGACGACAGGGACGACGAAGGAGCCGCAGCTGGCGCGCGCGCTCGATCGAAGGTTCCGTCTTACGTCACGGACGCGTCCGCCGTACTACTACGCAAACGTAGATACACCAACATCAACATCGGCTTTCGCCTAGGGCTTAGGATCGACTGACTCGTGTGCAACGGCTGTTCACACGAAACCCTTCTCCACGTCAGTCCTCCAGGGCCTCGCTGGAGTATTTGCTACTACCACCAAGATCTGCACCGACGGCGGCTCCAGACGGGCTCACGCCCTGTCCTTCTGCGCACACCGCCGCGACCCTCCTACTCGTCAGGGCTTCATGACGCCGGTCCGCGAGGACCGCGTCTCACATGCCGCTGACGGCCGAGTATAAGCACGACGCTTCAGCGCCATCCATTTTCAGGGCTAGTAACTTCGGCAGGTGAGTTGTTACACACTCCTTGGCGGATTCCGACTTCCATGGCCACCGTCCTGCTGTCTTAAGTTACCAACGCCTTTCATGGTATCCCATAAGCGTCGATTTGGGCGCTTTAACTCGGCGTTTGGTTCATCCCACAGCGCCAGTTCTGCTTACCAAAAGTGGCCCACTTGGCACTCTGATCCGATATCTCGCGGCTTCACAGTTTAAGCAAGCCGGAGATCTCACCCATTTAAAGTTTGAGAATAGGTTGAGGTCGTTTCGACCCCAATGCCTCTAATCATTCGCTTTACCGAATGAGACTCGCACGCGGCGAGCGCCAGCTATCCTGAGGGAAACTTCGGAGGGAACCAGCTACTAGATGGTTCGATTAGTCTTTCGCCCCTATACCCAGTTCCGACGATCGATTTGCACGTCAGAATCGCTACGGACCTCCATCAGGGTTTCCCCTGACTTCGTCCTGACCAGGCATAGTTCACCATCTTTCGGGTCCCAGCGTGTACGCTCTGGGTGCGCCTCTTCTCGCGATGAGAACGAGACGCCCCGGGAGTGCGGGGCCGGTCCGTGAGCCGGCCCATCCTCCCTCGGTTCGCGCGAGGCGAACCTTCACTTTCATTGCGCCTTTAGGTTTAGTTTAGTCCCAATGACTCGCGCACATGCTAGACTCCTTGGTCCGTGTTTCAAGACGGGTCCTGAAAGTACCCAAAGCTATAGCGCCGTGGACTGGCGTGTGCAGGGTCTGTCCGAGGACAACGCCGCCAACAGCCGGGCGGGCCCGGATCCGGCGCTAGGTCCGGATGCCAGGTTTGCCGTCCGCGCTTGCGACGTGCCGGACGCGAACAAGTCGCGGCCCCGCGCCATAGTTTTACCGTCGGTCGGGCCGGCCGGGACACCGCGGGTCCGAACGCACCGAGGTGCGCGCGGGCTCCACCGCGGGCCTTAGGCCGACGCCCAACGGGTCACGACGTCCTACAGGAGGAGAAGTGCACGCGTTCGGAGTCCGACGGCCACGGGCGGCGCGCGCGGCGCGAACGCCACGCGTCGCAACGCCCGTTGCTCGCGAACTTTCCGAGAGACGCGTCTGAATCTCCCCTTTCGACCTTTCGGGTTTCTCAGGTTTACCCCTGAACGGTTTCACGTACTCTTGAACTCTCTCTTCAAAGTTCTTTTCAACTTTCCCTCACGGTACTTGTTCGCTATCGGTCTCGTGGTAATATTTAGCCTTAGATGGAGTTTACCACCCACTTAGGGCTGCACTCTCAAGCAACCCGACTCTGAGGAGAGACCCTCCCGCGGCATGCGGCGGCCAGCTACGGGCCTGGCACCCTCTCTGGGTAAGTGGCCCCGTTCAAGAAGGACTTGGGCGCGCCGCGCTACCTCGGGATAACGGATCCTCCCTAACACCACATTTCCCGGCGTCCGTCTCCGGACGCGGGATTCGGTGCTGGGCTCTTCCCTGTTCGCTCGCCGCTACTAAGGGAATCCTAGTTAGTTTCTTTTCCTCCGCTTAGTAATATGCTTAAATTCAGCGGGTAGTCTCACCTGCTCTGAGGTCGCGTTCATTGGTTTCTTTCGATAGCCGACAGGCCGCGTAGGCAACGGGATCCTTCGGGCTAAACGCGCGCGATCGGACGTCGGACGAATACCTCGCGCCGCCCCGGACGAATCTCGGTGGCGGGGGGATTCACACTCGGACACGTCGACCGGCGCGTCGCCCGGGCATCGTTTACCGGTACGCGGATGGCGGTCGGCTCGAATGATTATATCGTTCGATAGTTTAAAGCGACGCGTTAGCGCGCCGCCCCGACGTCGAGCGCGATGGCGCGCTCGCGGTATCGGGGGGCGGCTCGTGCGCGAGCGCTCAGATTCTTGCCTCGGCGGCCGTCCGCTTTTCGCGCTTGACCGACGCCCCGTACGTACGGCGCGCGTTCCGCTCACACGATTGGGAGCGTGTACTGCGCGCGCGCACCACATGGGGGGGCCTTCGCGTTATCGGCGGTACGCCGACCCGGCAGTCGTGGAAATTGAAACGACCCTCAGCCAGGAGTGGTCCAGGAACAGTATCCGAGGACCGCAATGTGCGTTCGAAATGTCGATGTTCAAGTGTCCTGCAGTTCACAAGTTGACGCGCAATTAGCTGCGTTCTTCATCGACCCACGAGCCAAGTGATCCACCGTTCAGGGTAATCTTTCATACAGTTAACCAGCGACTCTCTGTCCGCGGTACTGCGTTTAATCGGTTTTACACTTACGCAAAGTTTTGCACGCTTACACGTTGCTAGAACGAGAGGTGTTTGACTTCGCAGAGCGGACGTAAAGTCCGAGACGCGTTCGTCCTGCGCGGCTCCCGTACTCAGATCGCTCCCCCCTTTCGAGGGGCGCGCGGTACGCGGGGACGAACGTTCCGTTAGTCAGGCGAATATCCTTCGACCACCTTCGGGCGGTGCGAGCACCTTTGCGCGCAGTCTTCGTCTTTATTAATCTGCGACGCGGACCGACGTCGGTCGTACACGACATGACCGACCGGACCATCCGCCGCGCTCCGCCGGCGTGCCACTGCACCTCCGACAAGGGAGGCCGGGGCCGGATTCGGGGCGCTGGGGTCCGGCGGCCGCTATACGACCGCGACGACGGCGCGACGCACTCGTCTTTATCAATCTACGCTGCGGGCCGACGTCGGTCGTACACGACATGACCGACCGGACCGTCCGCCGCGCTCCGCCGGCGTGCCACTGCACCTCCGACAAGGGAGGCCGGGGCCGGATTCGGGGCGCTGGGGTCCGGCGGCCGCTATACGACCGCGACGACGGCGCGACGCACTCGTCTTCATTAATTTACGCTGCGGACCGACGTCGGTCGTACACGACATGACCGACCGGACCGTCCGCCGCGCTCCGCCGGCGTTCCTCTGCACCTCCGACAAGGGAGGCCGGGGCCGGTTTCGGGGCGCTGGGGTCCGGCGGCCGCTATACGACCGCGACGACGGCGCGACGCACGACGACAAGACTGGGACGCGCGCATTAGCTCGCTGTGCCCTGACCGTCGGGGCCGGCGGGAGCGTCGCATTCACCCGTGGTTGTGACACTTAAAAACTCAAACTCCGAGGCGCGGAGCGCCGAGCCGGCTGCGCGGTGGCTGCCGGCGGCGCTTTTACGTACGCAGTATCTCTCGGCCTGAGCGGCACGGGGGGCGCTCTCGTCATCGGACCTCTCGACTAGGTACCTGACTTCCGGCGTGCCGACCCTCGCGGGTCGGCCGACGCCTCGGACTTCGTTAGTCCTTAACAGTTCGAATCAGTTCGACCGGCGCTCGTACGGCCGACGCGACCGCCGTCGTAGACGTGGTCGGCCGAGGGCGCCATTAATATTCATTCATTATTAATATCGATCCGTGCATCGTATTAATTAATTGTACGTAATGTTTTATAAACATTCGTTAATGATCCTTCCGCAGGTTCACCTACGGAAACCTTGTTACGACTTTTACTTCCTCTAAATGATCAAGTTTGGTCATCTTCCCAGCATCATCGGCGACGTCGAAACGCCACCGCGCACCGGTCCGAAGACCTCACTAAATCATTCAATCGGTAGTAGCGACGGGCGGTGTGTACAAAGGGCAGGGACGTAATCAACGCGAGCTTATGACTCGCGCTTACTGGGAATTCCTCGTTCATGGGGAACAATTGCAAGCCCCAATCCCTAGCACGAAGGAGGTTCAGCGGGTTACCCGGGCCGTTCGGCCAGGGAAGACACGCTGATTCCTTCAGTGTAGCGCGCGTGCGGCCCAGAACATCTAAGGGCATTACAGACCTGTTATTGCTCAATCTCGTGCGGCTAGAAGCCGCCTGTCCCTCTAAGAAGAATTAATTGTACGCCGACAGTAAAAATCGCGCACGACCGCGACGCGAGCGCCGGGTCGGCGGACCTTTGAGATGTCGAAAATACGCCTAGTTAGCAGGCTAGAGTCTCGTTCGTTATCGGAATTAACCAGACAAATCGCTCCACCAACTAAGAACGGCCATGCACCACCACCCACCGAATCAAGAAAGAGCTCTCAATCTGTCAATCCTTCCGGTGTCCGGGCCTGGTGAGGTTTCCCGTGTTGAGTCAAATTAAGCCGCAGGCTCCACTCCTGGTGGTGCCCTTCCGTCAATTCCTTTAAGTTTCAGCTTTGCAACCATACTTCCCCCGGAACCCAAAAGCTTTGGTTTCCCGGAAGCTGCCCGCCGAGTCATCGGAGGAACGTCGGCGGATCGCTAGCTGGCATCGTTTATGGTTAGAACTAGGGCGGTATCTGATCGCCTTCGAACCTCTAACTTTCGTTCTTGATCAATGAAAGCGTTTTTGGCAAATGCTTTCGCTTCTGTCCGTCTTGCGACGATCCAAGAATTTCACCTCTAACGTCGCAATACGAATGCCCCCATCCGTTCCTATTAATCATTACCTCGGGGTTCCGAAAACCAACAAAATAGAACCGAGGTCCTATTCCATTATTCCATGCACACAGTATTCAGGCGAAATTTTAGCCTGCTTTAAGCACTCTAATTTGTTCAAAGTAAACGTGCCGGCCCACCTCGACACTCAATGAAGAGCACCGCGGTGGGATTGAGATTGGGCCGCCCCGAGAGGCTAAGCCCACCGGCAGGACGTCCCGCGGACACGCCAGTTAACACCGCGAGCGATGAACCGGCGGCGCGGGACACAAATTCGACTACGAGCTTTTTAACCGCAACAACTTTAATATACGCTATTGGAGCTGGAATTACCGCGGCTGCTGGCACCAGACTTGCCCTCCAATTGATCCTCGTTAAAGGGTTTAGAGTGTACTCATTCCGATTACGGGGCCTCGGATGAGTCCCGTATCGTTATTTTTCGTCACTACCTCCCCGTGCCGGGAGTGGGTAATTTGCGCGCCTGCTGCCTTCCTTGGATGTGGTAGCCGTTTCTCAGGCTCCCTCTCCGGAATCGAACCCTGATTCCCCGTTACCCGTTACAACCATGGTAGGCGCAGAACCTACCATCGACAGTTGATAAGGCAGACATTTGAAAGATGCGTCGCCGGTGCGAGACCGTGCGATCAGCAAAAAGTTATTCAGAGTCACCAAGGTGTACGACGACGGGCGAACCCGACGCCGATTGGTTTTGATCTAATAAAAGCGCTCCTTCCGTCTCCGGTCGGAGCTCTGTTTGCATGTATTAGCTCTAGAATTACCACAGTTATCCAAGTAAATGTGGGTACGATCTAAGGAACCATAACTGATTTAATGAGCCTTTCGCGGTTTCACCTTAATTTGGCTTGTACTGAGACATGCATGGCTTAATCTTTGAGACAAGCATATGACTACTGGCAGGATCAACCAGGGAGCTGTCACCCGTCCGCGGCCACGTTCGGAAGACGCGCACCGATGGTAACGCGCCGACCTGGCGTAACGCAGATCGAGAGAACAGTCGCACCTCCGGCGAGCCGAGGGCGGAGCAGAATCGTCACGCCGCTGCGAGAGCGGCGGCGGTCTGTCTTCTCGCCCGGCCCGGAAGTATACTACTACATATTACAATATATAGCAAAAACTGACCGTGTCGAAATCAGTCGGCAGCGACGAGCGCGCGCCGACCACACATTTCACGCACAGTGGAGCAGGATGCGCCGACGTCGAAATAGGACGACGTTTACTTGACGACATGACCGCCCGCAGCAGTTCTAAAGAGAATAATTTATAACGCGGAATCTCGTCCGCGAACGGCTTCAACATTCCCAGAAACACCCTTCGCTAGATTGAAAGCGACATGGTACGCGGTCTGAGCGCGCGTTTCGGAAAACTGTCGTGCCGCGCTCTCACGCTCGGTACGAGGCGAGTCGTTGCATATTTGTGGACGACGTCCAGAGGACGCCTCCGAGATTTAAGTGCGCCCGCATAAGGTGTACAACGCTAACTGCGAAAGTCAGCGTCGTCCGCGGGCATGCTGTGGCAATCGCTAATGTTACGGTTACGAGCGCTTGGCGGCGATATGTGGGAACGCAACCTTTCGGTTAAACCGCACAGCGTCAATTAAAACTCTCGTCTCTAATGGCGAACGCCGGTTCTTCGCGAACGAAGCTTACCGAGGCGCTCTCTAGCCACCAGCAGATCAAAGTCAACAACGCGTGCGGCCCGGCAGGGAGCATCTTTATCGTTTACTAATACCAAGACTGTCGACTCGTCGCAACTAAACGGGATCGAGCGGAACCGGACGGCGTTAGCCGTCGCGGACTCACCTCTCCCTATATAAGCGCAACGGACCGAGTACGGGTTGCGAAACGCTAGTACGGGTCGCTCCCGGCTCGCTCGAACGGATACCGCCGACGCTCGCGCGGACTTATCGCACTTTTCGCCTTGGTCCCCGTCCGGGTCGAGTTCGAAATTTTGGAAATATTTTTTTTTTTGAAAAATTTTTTTTTTTTTGGAAATTTTTTTTTTCTTTCAAATGTTCTCTCCGGCGCTCTCTGCTAAATTTTTGGATTTTTTTTTTTGAAAATTTTTTTTTCTTTCAAAAGTTCCGTCCAGCGCTCCCTGCTGAAATTTTTGGATTTTGGAAATTTTGTCTTTCGGGTGGCGCTGGATGTCGATCGAGCGCGCCGCCGTAGTCCAGCCGACCGCCCGCGCGCCGTCGCCGGCCGGGTAGCGCTCGGTACATTTCGCCCCGCTCGACGACGGGAGACTCGCGCTGTCGATCGAGCGCGCCGCCGGAGTCCAGCCGACCGCCCGCGCGCCGTCGCCGGCCGGGTAGCGCTCGGTACATTTCGCCCCGCTCGACGACGGGAGACTCGCGCTGTCGATCGAGCGCGCCGCCGGAGTCCAGCCGACCGCCCGCGCGCCGTCGCCGGCCGGGTAGCGCTCGGTAGATTTCGCCCCGCTCGACGACGGGAGACCCGCGCTGTCGATCGAGCGCGCCG
>CAXIES010000557.1:192500-197500 GCA_964023965.1 Melinopterus prodromus
CGTGCGCGAGCGCTCAGATTCTTGCCTCGGCGGCCGTCCGCTTTTCGCGCTTGACCGACGCCCCGTACGTACGGCGCGCGTTCCGCTCACACGATTGGGAGCGTGTACTGCGCGCGCGCACCACATGGGGGGGCCTTCGCGTTATCGGCGGTACGCCGACCCGGCAGTCGTGGAAATTGAAACGACCCTCAGCCAGGAGTGGTCCAGGAACAGTATCCGAGGACCGCAATGTGCGTTCGAAATGTCGATGTTCAAGTGTCCTGCAGTTCACAAGTTGACGCGCAATTAGCTGCGTTCTTCATCGACCCACGAGCCAAGTGATCCACCGTTCAGGGTAATCTTTCATACAGTTAACCAGCGACTCTCTGTCCGCGGTACTGCGTTTAATCGGTTTTACACTTACGCAAAGTTTTGCACGCTTACACGTTGCTAGAACGAGAGGTGTTTGACTTCGCAGAGCGGACGTAAAGTCCGAGACGCGTTCGTCCTGCGCGGCTCCCGTACTCAGATCGCTCCCCCCTTTCGAGGGGCGCGCGGTACGCGGGGACGAACGTTCCGTTAGTCAGGCGAATATCCTTCGACCACCTTCGGGCGGTGCGAGCACCTTTGCGCGCAGTCTTCGTCTTTATTAATCTGCGACGCGGACCGACGTCGGTCGTACACGACATGACCGACCGGACCATCCGCCGCGCTCCGCCGGCGTGCCACTGCACCTCCGACAAGGGAGGCCGGGGCCGGATTCGGGGCGCTGGGGTCCGGCGGCCGCTATACGACCGCGACGACGGCGCGACGCACTCGTCTTTATCAATCTACGCTGCGGGCCGACGTCGGTCGTACACGACATGACCGACCGGACCGTCCGCCGCGCTCCGCCGGCGTGCCACTGAACCTCCGACAAGGGAGGCCGGGGCCGGATTCGGGGCGCTGGGGTCCGGCGGCCGCTATACGACCGCGACGACGGCGCGACGCACTCGTCTTCATTAATTTACGCTGCGGACCGACGTCGGTCGTACACGACATGACCGACCGGACCGTCCGCCGCGCTCCGCCGGCGTTCCTCTGCACCTCCGACAAGGGAGGCCGGGGCCGGTTTCGGGGCGCTGGGGTCCGGCGGCCGCTATACGACCGCGACGACGGCGCGACGCACGACGACAAGACTGGGACGCGCGCATTAGCTCGCTGTGCCCTGACCGTCGGGGCCGGCGGGAGCGTCGCATTCACCCGTGGTTGTGACACTTAAAAACTCAAACTCCGAGGCGCGGAGCGCCGAGCCGGCTGCGCGGTGGCTGCCGGCGGCGCTTTTACGTACGCAGTATCTCTCGGCCTGAGCGGCACGGGGGGCGCTCTCGTCATCGGACCTCTCGACTAGGTACCTGACTTCCGGCGTGCCGACCCTCGCGGGTCGGCCGACGCCTCGGACTTCGTTAGTCCTTAACAGTTCGAATCAGTTCGACCGGCGCTCGTACGGCCGACGCGACCGCCGTCGTAGACGTGGTCGGCCGAGGGCGCCATTAATATTCATTCATTATTAATATCGATCCGTGCATCGTATTAATTAATTGTACGTAATGTTTTATAAACATTCGTTAATGATCCTTCCGCAGGTTCACCTACGGAAACCTTGTTACGACTTTTACTTCCTCTAAATGATCAAGTTTGGTCATCTTCCCAGCATCATCGGCGACGTCGAAACGCCACCGCGCACCGGTCCGAAGACCTCACTAAATCATTCAATCGGTAGTAGCGACGGGCGGTGTGTACAAAGGGCAGGGACGTAATCAACGCGAGCTTATGACTCGCGCTTACTGGGAATTCCTCGTTCATGGGGAACAATTGCAAGCCCCAATCCCTAGCACGAAGGAGGTTCAGCGGGTTACCCGGGCCGTTCGGCCAGGGAAGACACGCTGATTCCTTCAGTGTAGCGCGCGTGCGGCCCAGAACATCTAAGGGCATTACAGACCTGTTATTGCTCAATCTCGTGCGGCTAGAAGCCGCCTGTCCCTCTAAGAAGAATTAATTGTACGCCGACAGTAAAAATCGCGCACGACCGCGACGCGAGCGCCGGGTCGGCGGACCTTTGAGATGTCGAAAATACGCCTAGTTAGCAGGCTAGAGTCTCGTTCGTTATCGGAATTAACCAGACAAATCGCTCCACCAACTAAGAACGGCCATGCACCACCACCCACCGAATCAAGAAAGAGCTCTCAATCTGTCAATCCTTCCGGTGTCCGGGCCTGGTGAGGTTTCCCGTGTTGAGTCAAATTAAGCCGCAGGCTCCACTCCTGGTGGTGCCCTTCCGTCAATTCCTTTAAGTTTCAGCTTTGCAACCATACTTCCCCCGGAACCCAAAAGCTTTGGTTTCCCGGAAGCTGCCCGCCGAGTCATCGGAGGAACGTCGGCGGATCGCTAGCTGGCATCGTTTATGGTTAGAACTAGGGCGGTATCTGATCGCCTTCGAACCTCTAACTTTCGTTCTTGATCAATGAAAGCGTTTTTGGCAAATGCTTTCGCTTCTGTCCGTCTTGCGACGATCCAAGAATTTCACCTCTAACGTCGCAATACGAATGCCCCCATCCGTTCCTATTAATCATTACCTCGGGGTTCCGAAAACCAACAAAATAGAACCGAGGTCCTATTCCATTATTCCATGCACACAGTATTCAGGCGAAATTTTAGCCTGCTTTAAGCACTCTAATTTGTTCAAAGTAAACGTGCCGGCCCACCTCGACACTCAATGAAGAGCACCGCGGTGGGATTGAGATTGGGCCGCCCCGAGAGGCTAAGCCCACCGGCAGGACGTCCCGCGGACACGCCAGTTAACACCGCGAGCGATGAACCGGCGGCGCGGGACACAAATTCGACTACGAGCTTTTTAACCGCAACAACTTTAATATACGCTATTGGAGCTGGAATTACCGCGGCTGCTGGCACCAGACTTGCCCTCCAATTGATCCTCGTTAAAGGGTTTAGAGTGTACTCATTCCGATTACGGGGCCTCGGATGAGTCCCGTATCGTTATTTTTCGTCACTACCTCCCCGTGCCGGGAGTGGGTAATTTGCGCGCCTGCTGCCTTCCTTGGATGTGGTAGCCGTTTCTCAGGCTCCCTCTCCGGAATCGAACCCTGATTCCCCGTTACCCGTTACAACCATGGTAGGCGCAGAACCTACCATCGACAGTTGATAAGGCAGACATTTGAAAGATGCGTCGCCGGTGCGAGACCGTGCGATCAGCAAAAAGTTATTCAGAGTCACCAAGGTGTACGACGACGGGCGAACCCGACGCCGATTGGTTTTGATCTAATAAAAGCGCTCCTTCCGTCTCCGGTCGGAGCTCTGTTTGCATGTATTAGCTCTAGAATTACCACAGTTATCCAAGTAAATGTGGGTACGATCTAAGGAACCATAACTGATTTAATGAGCCTTTCGCGGTTTCACCTTAATTTGGCTTGTACTGAGACATGCATGGCTTAATCTTTGAGACAAGCATATGACTACTGGCAGGATCAACCAGGGAGCTGTCACCCGTCCGCGGCCACGTTCGGAAGACGCGCACCGATGGTAACGCGCCGACCTGGCGTAACGCAGATCGAGAGAACAGTCGCACCTCCGGCGAGCCGAGGGCGGAGCAGAATCGTCACGCCGCTGCGAGAGCGGCGGCGGTCTGTCTTCTCGCCCGGCCCGGAAGTATACTACTACATATTACAATATATAGCAAAAACTGACCGTGTCGAAATCAGTCGGCAGCGACGAGCGCGCGCCGACCACACATTTCACGCACAGTGGAGCAGGATGCGCCGACGTCGAAATAGGACGACGTTTACTTGACGACATGACCGCCCGCAGCAGTTCTAAAGAGAATAATTTATAACGCGGAATCTCGTCCGCGAACGGCTTCAACATTCCCAGAAACACCCTTCGCTAGATTGAAAGCGACATGGTACGCGGTCTGAGCGCGCGTTTCGGAAAACTGTCGTGCCGCGCTCTCACGCTCGGTACGAGGCGAGTCGTTGCATATTTGTGGACGACGTCCAGAGGACGCCTCCGAGATTTAAGTGCGCCCGCATAAGGTGTACAACGCTAACTGCGAAAGTCAGCGTCGTCCGCGGGCATGCTGTGGCAATCGCTAATGTTACGGTTACGAGCGCTTGGCGGCGATATGTGGGAACGCAACCTTTCGGTTAAACCGCACAGCGTCAATTAAAACTCTCGTCTCTAATGGCGAACGCCGGTTCTTCGCGAACGAAGCTTACCGAGGCGCTCTCTAGCCACCAGCAGATCAAAGTCAACAACGCGTGCGGCCCGGCAGGGAGCATCTTTATCGTTTACTAATACCAAGACTGTCGACTCGTCGCAACTAAACGGGATCGAGCGGAACCGGACGGCGTTAGCCGTCGCGGACTCACCTCTCCCTATATAAGCGCAACGGACCGAGTACGGGTTGCGAAACGCTAGTACGGGTCGCTCCCGGCTCGCTCGAACGGATACCGCCGACGCTCGCGCGGACTTATCGCACTTTTCGCCTTGGTCCCCGTCCGGGTCGAGTTCGAAATTTTGGAAATATTTTTTTTTTGAAAATTTTTTTTTTTTTTGGAAATTTTTTTTTCTTTCAAATGTTCTCTCCGGCGCTCTCTGCTAAATTTTTGGATTTTTTTTTTTGAAAATTTTTTTTTCTTTCAAAAGTTCCGTCCAGCGCTCCCTGCTGAAATTTTTGGATTTTGGAAATTTTGTCTTTCGGGTGGCGCTGGATGTCGATCGAGCGCGCCGCCGTAGTCCAGCCGACCGCCCGCGCGCCGTCGCCGGCCGGGTAGCGCTCGGTACATTTCGCCCCGCTCGACGACGGGAGACTCGCGCTGTCGATCGAGCGCGCCGCCGGAGTCCAGCCGACCGCCCGCGCGCCGTCGCCGGCCGGGTAGCGCTCGGTACATTTCGCCCCGCTCGACGACGGGAGACTCGCGCTGTCGATCGAGCGCGCCGCCGGAGTCCAGCCGACCGCCCGCGCG
>CAXIES010000557.1:202500-203734 GCA_964023965.1 Melinopterus prodromus
GGCGGCCGAAGAGGACACCGGCCAGGAGCGAACCCCCGACCGGGCCTCGCAGCAAGGAAGTTCCGCGGGAGGCCAAGGCACGGGACCGAGCTCGGATCCGGTCGCCGAAACGACTTTTACCTCGCCCAGGCCCGGCACGTCAGCCGATACCCGCTTCCCGACCAAGCCCGACGCGCCCCGATCCTCAGAGCCAATCCTTATCCCGAAGTTACGGATCCAATTTGCCGACTTCCCTTACCTACATTATTCTATCGACTAGAGGCTGTTCACCTTGGAGACCTGCTGCGGATATGGGTACGAACCGGCGCGACACCTACCGTGGCCCTCTCCTGGATTTTCAAGGTCCGAGGGGAAGATCCGGACACCGCCGCAACTGCGGTGCTCTTCGCGCTCCAAACCATATCTCCCTGCTAGAGGATTCCATGGAACTCGAGCGCTTATGCAGAAAAGAAAACTCTTCCCGGATCTCCCGACGGCGTCTCCAGGTCATTTTGGGTTGCCCCGACGAACACTCTTTCGAGGGCCCGACTTAATTACGGTTCCGCTGCCGGGTTCCGGAATAGGAACCGGATTCCCTTTCGCCCGACGGGTGTGTGCCTCTTTATGCACGTACGGCGCCGGCATACTCGCGGCTGGAACCGCTAAGATCGGCGCGCGCGGCCAATAATGCCGCGGCCTCACTGCTCGTCATGACCGCTGCGCGTCGCGTGTCGACGTCGCGCGCGGGGAATCATCGTTCGCGTGATGGCGCGGTCGCGCTCGCGCTCCCGTCGCTCTGTGCGCGCGCGTCCGGCGGCGGATGATACCGGCGGACCGAGGAACCGAGCCGCTTGAAGCGGCGGTTCCGGTCCTCCTCCATCCTAACCTCCGGTGCGTGCGAGAGCGATCGAGAGTCCGCGTGCGCGTCTCCTGCGCCCAGGAACGAGACTCGACCCCCGCTGCGACGGTTCGACGACGACGACGACGACAGGGACGACGAAGGAGCCGCAGCTGGCGCGCGCGCTCGATCGAAGGTTCCGTCTTACGTCACGGACGCGTCCGCCGTACTACTACGCAAACGTAGATACACCAACATCAACATCGGCTTTCGCCTAGGGCTTAGGATCGACTGACTCGTGTGCAACGGCTGTTCACACGAAACCCTTCTCCACGTCAGTCCTCCAGGGCCTCGCTGGAGTATTTGCTACTACCACCAAGATCTGCACCGACGGCGGCTCCAGACGGGCTCACGCCC
>CAXIES010000558.1:0-10000 GCA_964023965.1 Melinopterus prodromus
CTTCGTTAAGAGAGTCATAGTTACTCCCGCCGTTTACCCGCGCTTGCTTGAATTTCTTCACGTTGACATTCAGAGCACTGGGCAGAAATCACATTGCGTCAACACCCGCAGGGGCCATCGCAATGCTTTGTTTTAATTAGACAGTCGGATTCCCCCAGTCCGTGCCAGTTCTGAGCTGATCGTTGAATGGCGGCCGAAGAGGACACCGGCCAGGAGCGAACCCCCGACCGGGCCTCGCAGCAAGGAAGTTCCGCGGGAGGCCAAGGCACGGGACCGAGCTCGGATCCGGTCGCCGAAACGACTTTTACCTCGCCCAGGCCCGGCACGTCAGCCGATACCCGCTTCCCGACCAAGCCCGACGCGCCCCGATCCTCAGAGCCAATCCTTATCCCGAAGTTACGGATCCAATTTGCCGACTTCCCTTACCTACATTATTCTATCGACTAGAGGCTGTTCACCTTGGAGACCTGCTGCGGATATGGGTACGAACCGGCGCGACACCTACCGTGGCCCTCTCCTGGATTTTCAAGGTCCGAGGGGAAGATCCGGACACCGCCGCAACTGCGGTGCTCTTCGCGCTCCAAACCATATCTCCCTGCTAGAGGATTCCATGGAACTCGAGCGCTTATGCAGAAAAGAAAACTCTTCCCGGATCTCCCGACGGCGTCTCCAGGTCATTTTGGGTTGCCCCGACGAACACTCTTTCGAGGGCCCGACTTAATTACGGTTCCGCTGCCGGGTTCCGGAATAGGAACCGGATTCCCTTTCGCCCGACGGGTGTGTGCCTCTTTATGCACGTACGGCGCCGGCATACTCGCGGCTGGAACCGCTAAGATCGGCGCGCGCGGCCAATAATGCCGCGGCCTCACTGCTCGTCATGACCGCTGCGCGTCGCGTGTCGACGTCGCGCGCGGGGAATCATCGTTCGCGTGATGGCGCGGTCGCGCTCGCGCTCCCGTCGCTCTGTGCGCGCGCGTCCGGCGGCGGATGATACCGGCGGACCGAGGAACCGAGCCGCTTGAAGCGGCGGTTCCGGTCCTCCTCCATCCTAACCTCCGGTGCGTGCGAGAGCGATCGAGAGTCCGCGTGCGCGTCTCCTGCGCCCAGGAACGAGACTCGACCCCCGCTGCGACGGTTCGACGACGACGACGACGACAGGGACGACGAAGGAGCCGCAGCTGGCGCGCGCGCTCGATCGAAGGTTCCGTCTTACGTCACGGACGCGTCCGCCGTACTACTACGCAAACGTAGATACACCAACATCAACATCGGCTTTCGCCTAGGGCTTAGGATCGACTGACTCGTGTGCAACGGCTGTTCACACGAAACCCTTCTCCACGTCAGTCCTCCAGGGCCTCGCTGGAGTATTTGCTACTACCACCAAGATCTGCACCGACGGCGGCTCCAGACGGGCTCACGCCCTGTCCTTCTGCGCACACCGCCGCGACCCTCCTACTCGTCAGGGCTTCATGACGCCGGTCCGCGAGGACCGCGTCTCACATGCCGCTGACGGCCGAGTATAAGCACGACGCTTCAGCGCCATCCATTTTCAGGGCTAGTAACTTCGGCAGGTGAGTTGTTACACACTCCTTGGCGGATTCCGACTTCCATGGCCACCGTCCTGCTGTCTTAAGTTACCAACGCCTTTCATGGTATCCCATAAGCGTCGATTTGGGCGCTTTAACTCGGCGTTTGGTTCATCCCACAGCGCCAGTTCTGCTTACCAAAAGTGGCCCACTTGGCACTCTGATCCGATATCTCGCGGCTTCACAGTTTAAGCAAGCCGGAGATCTCACCCATTTAAAGTTTGAGAATAGGTTGAGGTCGTTTCGACCCCAATGCCTCTAATCATTCGCTTTACCGAATGAGACTCGCACGCGGCGAGCGCCAGCTATCCTGAGGGAAACTTCGGAGGGAACCAGCTACTAGATGGTTCGATTAGTCTTTCGCCCCTATACCCAGTTCCGACGATCGATTTGCACGTCAGAATCGCTACGGACCTCCATCAGGGTTTCCCCTGACTTCGTCCTGACCAGGCATAGTTCACCATCTTTCGGGTCCCAGCGTGTACGCTCTGGGTGCGCCTCTTCTCGCGATGAGAACGAGACGCCCCGGGAGTGCGGGGCCGGTCCGTGAGCCGGCCCATCCTCCCTCGGTTCGCGCGAGGCGAACCTTCACTTTCATTGCGCCTTTAGGTTTAGTTTAGTCCCAATGACTCGCGCACATGCTAGACTCCTTGGTCCGTGTTTCAAGACGGGTCCTGAAAGTACCCAAAGCTATAGCGCCGTGGACTGGCGTGTGCAGGGTCTGTCCGAGGACAACGCCGCCAACAGCCGGGCGGGCCCGGATCCGGCGCTAGGTCCGGATGCCAGGTTTGCCGTCCGCGCTTGCGACGTGCCGGACGCGAACAAGTCGCGGCCCCGCGCCATAGTTTTACCGTCGGTCGGGCCGGCCGGGACACCGCGGGTCCGAACGCACCGAGGTGCGCGCGGGCTCCACCGCGGGCCTTAGGCCGACGCCCAACGGGTCACGACGTCCTACAGGAGGAGAAGTGCACGCGTTCGGAGTCCGACGGCCACGGGCGGCGCGCGCGGCGCGAACGCCACGCGTCGCAACGCCCGTTGCTCGCGAACTTTCCGAGAGACGCGTCTGAATCTCCCCTTTCGACCTTTCGGGTTTCTCAGGTTTACCCCTGAACGGTTTCACGTACTCTTGAACTCTCTCTTCAAAGTTCTTTTCAACTTTCCCTCACGGTACTTGTTCGCTATCGGTCTCGTGGTAATATTTAGCCTTAGATGGAGTTTACCACCCACTTAGGGCTGCACTCTCAAGCAACCCGACTCTGAGGAGAGACCCTCCCGCGGCATGCGGCGGCCAGCTACGGGCCTGGCACCCTCTCTGGGTAAGTGGCCCCGTTCAAGAAGGACTTGGGCGCGCCGCGCTACCTCGGGATAACGGATCCTCCCTAACACCACATTTCCCGGCGTCCGTCTCCGGACGCGGGATTCGGTGCTGGGCTCTTCCCTGTTCGCTCGCCGCTACTAAGGGAATCCTAGTTAGTTTCTTTTCCTCCGCTTAGTAATATGCTTAAATTCAGCGGGTAGTCTCACCTGCTCTGAGGTCGCGTTCATTGGTTTCTTTCGATAGCCGACAGGCCGCGTAGGCAACGGGATCCTTCGGGCTAAACGCGCGCGATCGGACGTCGGACGAATACCTCGCGCCGCCCCGGACGAATCTCGGTGGCGGGGGGATTCACACTCGGACACGTCGACCGGCGCGTCGCCCGGGCATCGTTTACCGGTACGCGGATGGCGGTCGGCTCGAATGATTATATCGTTCGATAGTTTAAAGCGACGCGTTAGCGCGCCGCCCCGACGTCGAGCGCGATGGCGCGCTCGCGGTATCGGGGGGCGGCTCGTGCGCGAGCGCTCAGATTCTTGCCTCGGCGGCCGTCCGCTTTTCGCGCTTGACCGACGCCCCGTACGTACGGCGCGCGTTCCGCTCACACGATTGGGAGCGTGTACTGCGCGCGCGCACCACATGGGGGGGCCTTCGCGTTATCGGCGGTACGCCGACCCGGCAGTCGTGGAAATTGAAACGACCCTCAGCCAGGAGTGGTCCAGGAACAGTATCCGAGGACCGCAATGTGCGTTCGAAATGTCGATGTTCAAGTGTCCTGCAGTTCACAAGTTGACGCGCAATTAGCTGCGTTCTTCATCGACCCACGAGCCAAGTGATCCACCGTTCAGGGTAATCTTTCATACAGTTAACCAGCGACTCTCTGTCCGCGGTACTGCGTTTAATCGGTTTTACACTTACGCAAAGTTTTGCACGCTTACACGTTGCTAGAACGAGAGGTGTTTGACTTCGCAGAGCGGACGTAAAGTCCGAGACGCGTTCGTCCTGCGCGGCTCCCGTACTCAGATCGCTCCCCCCTTTCGAGGGGCGCGCGGTACGCGGGGACGAACGTTCCGTTAGTCAGGCGAATATCCTTCGACCACCTTCGGGCGGTGCGAGCACCTTTGCGCGCAGTCTTCGTCTTTATTAATCTGCGACGCGGACCGACGTCGGTCGTACACGACATGACCGACCGGACCATCCGCCGCGCTCCGCCGGCGTGCCACTGCACCTCCGACAAGGGAGGCCGGGGCCGGATTCGGGGCGCTGGGGTCCGGCGGCCGCTATACGACCGCGACGACGGCGCGACGCACTCGTCTTTATCAATCTACGCTGCGGGCCGACGTCGGTCGTACACGACATGACCGACCGGACCGACCGCCGCGCTCCGCCGGCGTGCCACTGCACCTCCGACAAGGGAGGCCGGGGCCGGATTCGGGGCGCTGGGGTCCGGCGGCCGCTATACGACCGCGACGACGGCGCGACGCACTCGTCTTCATTAATTTACGCTGCGGACCGACGTCGGTCGTACACGACATGACCGACCGGACCGTCCGCCGCGCTCCGCCGGCGTTCCTCTGCACCTCCGACAAGGGAGGCCGGGGCCGGTTTCGGGGCGCTGGGGTCCGGCGGCCGCTATACGACCGCGACGACGGCGCGACGCACGACGACAAGACTGGGACGCGCGCATTAGCTCGCTGTGCCCTGACCGTCGGGGCCGGCGGGAGCGTCGCATTCACCCGTGGTTGTGACACTTAAAAACTCAAACTCCGAGGCGCGGAGCGCCGAGCCGGCTGCGCGGTGGCTGCCGGCGGCGCTTTTACGTACGCAGTATCTCTCGGCCTGAGCGGCACGGGGGGCGCTCTCGTCATCGGACCTCTCGACTAGGTACCTGACTTCCGGCGTGCCGACCCTCGCGGGTCGGCCGACGCCTCGGACTTCGTTAGTCCTTAACAGTTCGAATCAGTTCGACCGGCGCTCGTACGGCCGACGCGACCGCCGTCGTAGACGTGGTCGGCCGAGGGCGCCATTAATATTCATTCATTATTAATATCGATCCGTGCATCGTATTAATTAATTGTACGTAATGTTTTATAAACATTCGTTAATGATCCTTCCGCAGGTTCACCTACGGAAACCTTGTTACGACTTTTACTTCCTCTAAATGATCAAGTTTGGTCATCTTCCCAGCATCATCGGCGACGTCGAAACGCCACCGCGCACCGGTCCGAAGACCTCACTAAATCATTCAATCGGTAGTAGCGACGGGCGGTGTGTACAAAGGGCAGGGACGTAATCAACGCGAGCTTATGACTCGCGCTTACTGGGAATTCCTCGTTCATGGGGAACAATTGCAAGCCCCAATCCCTAGCACGAAGGAGGTTCAGCGGGTTACCCGGGCCGTTCGGCCAGGGAAGACACGCTGATTCCTTCAGTGTAGCGCGCGTGCGGCCCAGAACATCTAAGGGCATTACAGACCTGTTATTGCTCAATCTCGTGCGGCTAGAAGCCGCCTGTCCCTCTAAGAAGAATTAATTGTACGCCGACAGTAAAAATCGCGCACGACCGCGACGCGAGCGCCGGGTCGGCGGACCTTTGAGATGTCGAAAATACGCCTAGTTAGCAGGCTAGAGTCTCGTTCGTTATCGGAATTAACCAGACAAATCGCTCCACCAACTAAGAACGGCCATGCACCACCACCCACCGAATCAAGAAAGAGCTCTCAATCTGTCAATCCTTCCGGTGTCCGGGCCTGGTGAGGTTTCCCGTGTTGAGTCAAATTAAGCCGCAGGCTCCACTCCTGGTGGTGCCCTTCCGTCAATTCCTTTAAGTTTCAGCTTTGCAACCATACTTCCCCCGGAACCCAAAAGCTTTGGTTTCCCGGAAGCTGCCCGCCGAGTCATCGGAGGAACGTCGGCGGATCGCTAGCTGGCATCGTTTATGGTTAGAACTAGGGCGGTATCTGATCGCCTTCGAACCTCTAACTTTCGTTCTTGATCAATGAAAGCGTTTTTGGCAAATGCTTTCGCTTCTGTCCGTCTTGCGACGATCCAAGAATTTCACCTCTAACGTCGCAATACGAATGCCCCCATCCGTTCCTATTAATCATTACCTCGGGGTTCCGAAAACCAACAAAATAGAACCGAGGTCCTATTCCATTATTCCATGCACACAGTATTCAGGCGAAATTTTAGCCTGCTTTAAGCACTCTAATTTGTTCAAAGTAAACGTGCCGGCCCACCTCGACACTCAATGAAGAGCACCGCGGTGGGATTGAGATTGGGCCGCCCCGAGAGGCTAAGCCCACCGGCAGGACGTCCCGCGGACACGCCAGTTAACACCGCGAGCGATGAACCGGCGGCGCGGGACACAAATTCGACTACGAGCTTTTTAACCGCAACAACTTTAATATACGCTATTGGAGCTGGAATTACCGCGGCTGCTGGCACCAGACTTGCCCTCCAATTGATCCTCGTTAAAGGGTTTAGAGTGTACTCATTCCGATTACGGGGCCTCGGATGAGTCCCGTATCGTTATTTTTCGTCACTACCTCCCCGTGCCGGGAGTGGGTAATTTGCGCGCCTGCTGCCTTCCTTGGATGTGGTAGCCGTTTCTCAGGCTCCCTCTCCGGAATCGAACCCTGATTCCCCGTTACCCGTTACAACCATGGTAGGCGCAGAACCTACCATCGACAGTTGATAAGGCAGACATTTGAAAGATGCGTCGCCGGTGCGAGACCGTGCGATCAGCAAAAAGTTATTCAGAGTCACCAAGGTGTACGACGACGGGCGAACCCGACGCCGATTGGTTTTGATCTAATAAAAGCGCTCCTTCCGTCTCCGGTCGGAGCTCTGTTTGCATGTATTAGCTCTAGAATTACCACAGTTATCCAAGTAAATGTGGGTACGATCTAAGGAACCATAACTGATTTAATGAGCCTTTCGCGGTTTCACCTTAATTTGGCTTGTACTGAGACATGCATGGCTTAATCTTTGAGACAAGCATATGACTACTGGCAGGATCAACCAGGGAGCTGTCACCCGTCCGCGGCCACGTTCGGAAGACGCGCACCGATGGTAACGCGCCGACCTGGCGTAACGCAGATCGAGAGAACAGTCGCACCTCCGGCGAGCCGAGGGCGGAGCAGAATCGTCACGCCGCTGCGAGAGCGGCGGCGGTCTGTCTTCTCGCCCGGCCCGGAAGTATACTACTACATATTACAATATATAGCAAAAACTGACCGTGTCGAAATCAGTCGGCAGCGACGAGCGCGCGCCGACCACACATTTCACGCACAGTGGAGCAGGATGCGCCGACGTCGAAATAGGACGACGTTTACTTGACGACATGACCGCCCGCAGCAGTTCTAAAGAGAATAATTTATAACGCGGAATCTCGTCCGCGAACGGCTTCAACATTCCCAGAAACACCCTTCGCTAGATTGAAAGCGACATGGTACGCGGTCTGAGCGCGCGTTTCGGAAAACTGTCGTGCCGCGCTCTCACGCTCGGTACGAGGCGAGTCGTTGCATATTTGTGGACGACGTCCAGAGGACGCCTCCGAGATTTAAGTGCGCCCGCATAAGGTGTACAACGCTAACTGCGAAAGTCAGCGTCGTCCGCGGGCAATGCTGTGGCAATCGCTAATGTTACGGTTACGAGCGCTTGGCGGCGATATGTGGGAACGCAACCTTTCGGTTAAACCGCACAGCGTCAATTAAAACTCTCGTCTCTAATGGCGAACGCCGGTTCTTCGCGAACGAAGCTTACCGAGGCGCTCTCTAGCCACCAGCAGATCAAAGTCAACAACGCGTGCGGCCCGGCAGGGAGCATCTTTATCGTTTACTAATACCAAGACTGTCGACTCGTCGCAACTAAACGGGATCGAGCGGAACCGGACGGCGTTAGCCGTCGCGGACTCACCTCTCCCTATATAAGCGCAACGGACCGAGTACGGGTTGCGAAACGCTAGTACGGGTCGCTCCCGGCTCGCTCGAACGGATACCGCCGACGCTCGCGCGGACTTATCGCACTTTTCGCCTTGGTCCCCGTCCGGGTCGAGTTCGAAATTTTGGAAATATTTTTTTTTTTGAAAAATTTTTTTTTTTTTGGAAATTTTTTTTTTCTTTCAAATGTTCTCTCCGGCGCTCTCTGCTAAATTTTTGGATTTTTTTTTTTGAAAATTTTTTTTTCTTTCAAAAGTTCCGTCCAGCGCTCCCTGCTGAAATTTTTGGATTTTGGAAATTTTGTCTTTCGGGTGGCGCTGGATGTCGATCGAGCGCGCCGCCGTAGTCCAGCCGACCGCCCGCGCGCCGTCGCCGGCCGGGTAGCGCTCGGTACATTTCGCCCCGCTCGACGACGGGAGACTCGCGCTGTCGATCGAGCGCGCCGCCGGAGTCCAGCCGACCGCCCGCGCGCCGTCGCCGGCCGGGTAGCGCTCGGTACATTTCGCCCCGCTCGACGACGGGAGACTCGCGCTGTCGATCGAGCGCGCCGCCGGAGTCCAGCCGACCGCCCGCGCGCCGTCGCCGGCCGGGTAGCGCTCGGTAGATTTCGCCCCGCTCGACGACGGGAGACCCGCGCTGTCGATCGAGCGCGCCGCCGGAGTCCAGCCGACAGCCTGCGCGCCGTCGCCGGCCGGGTAGCGCTCGGTACATTTCGCCCCGCTCGACGACGGGAGACTCGCGCTGTCGATCGAGCGCGCCGCCGGAGTCCAGCCGACCGCGCTCGCGCCGTCAACGGCCCCATAAAAGATTTTCTTGAAATTTTCTTTTTCGCCTATAAGTCCCGGCCAGCGCTCTCTGCAAAATTTTAGAAATTTTTTTTTTTTGAAAAATTTTTTTTTTGAAAATTTTTTTTTTCTTTCAAAAGTTCCGTCCAGCGCTCTCTGCTGAAATTTTTGGATTTTGGAAATTTTGTCTTTCGGGTGGCGCTGGATGTCGATCGAGCGCGCCGCCGTAGTCCAGCCGACCGCCCGCGCGCCGTCGCCGGCCGGGTAGCGCTCGGTACATTTCGCCCCGCTCGACGACGGGAGACTCGCGCTGTCGATCGAGCGCGCCGCCGGAGTCCAGCCGACCGCCCGCGCGCCGTCGCCGGCCGGGTAGCGCTCGGTACATTTCGCCCCGCTCGACGACGGGAGACTCGCGCTGTCGATCGAGCGCGCCGCCGGAGTCCAGCCGACCGCGCTCGCGCCGTCAACGGCCCCATAAAAGATTTTCTTGAAATTTTCTTTTTCGCCTATAAGTCCCGGCCAGCGCTCTCTGCAAAATTTTAGAAATTTTTTTTTTTTGAAAAATTTTTTTTTGAAAATTTTTTTTTTCTTTCAAAAGTTCCGTCCAGCGCTCTCTGCTGAAATTTTTGGATTTTGGAAATTTTGTCTTTCGGGTGGCGCTGGATGTCGATCGAGCGCGCCGCCGTAGTCCAGCCGACCGCACGCGCGCCGTCGCCGGCCGGGTAGCGCTCGGTACATTTCGCCCCGCTCGACGACGGGAGACTCGCGCTGTCGATCGAGCGCGCCGCCGGAGTCCAGCCGACCGCCCGCGCGCCGTCGCCGGCCGGGTAGCGCTCGGTACATTTCGCCCCGCTCGACGACGGGAGACTCGCGCTGTCGATCGAGCGCGCCGCCGGAGTCCAGCCGACCGCGCTCGCGCCGTCAACGGCCCCATAAAAGATTTTCTTGAAATTTTCTTTTTCGCCTATAAGTCCCGGCCAGCGCTCTCTGCAAAATTTTAGAAATTTTTTTTTTTTGAAAAATTTTTTTTTTGAAAATTTTTTTTTTCTTTCAAAAGTTCCGTCCAGCGCTCTCTGCTGAAATTTTTGGATTTTGGAAATTTTGTCTTTCGGGTGGCGCTGGATGTCGATCGAGCGCGCCGCCGTAGTCCAGCCGACCGCCCGCGCGCCGTCGCCGGCCGGGTAGCGCTCGGTACATTTCGCCCCGCTCGACGACGGGAGACTCGCGCTGTCGATCGAGCGCGCCGCCGGAGTCCAGCCGACCGCCCGCGCGCCGTCGCCGGCCGGGTAGCGCTCGGTACATTTCGCCCCGCTCGACGACGGGAGACTCGCGCTGTCGATCGAGCGCGCCGCCGGAGTCCAGCCGACCGCGC
>CAXIES010000558.1:15000-21758 GCA_964023965.1 Melinopterus prodromus
CGAGACTCGACCCCCGCTGCGACGGTTCGACGACGACGACGACGACAGGGACGACGAAGGAGCCGCAGCTGGCGCGCGCGCTCGATCGAAGGTTCCGTCTTACGTCACGGACGCGTCCGCCGTACTACTACGCAAACGTAGATACACCAACATCAACATCGGCTTTCGCCTAGGGCTTAGGATCGACTGACTCGTGTGCAACGGCTGTTCACACGAAACCCTTCTCCACGTCAGTCCTCCAGGGCCTCGCTGGAGTATTTGCTACTACCACCAAGATCTGCACCGACGGCGGCTCCAGACGGGCTCACGCCCTGTCCTTCTGCGCACACCGCCGCGACCCTCCTACTCGTCAGGGCTTCATGACGCCGGTCCGCGAGGACCGCGTCTCACATGCCGCTGACGGCCGAGTATAAGCACGACGCTTCAGCGCCATCCATTTTCAGGGCTAGTAACTTCGGCAGGTGAGTTGTTACACACTCCTTGGCGGATTCCGACTTCCATGGCCACCGTCCTGCTGTCTTAAGTTACCAACGCCTTTCATGGTATCCCATAAGCGTCGATTTGGGCGCTTTAACTCGGCGTTTGGTTCATCCCACAGCGCCAGTTCTGCTTACCAAAAGTGGCCCACTTGGCACTCTGATCCGATATCTCGCGGCTTCACAGTTTAAGCAAGCCGGAGATCTCACCCATTTAAAGTTTGAGAATAGGTTGAGGTCGTTTCGACCCCAATGCCTCTAATCATTCGCTTTACCGAATGAGACTCGCACGCGGCGAGCGCCAGCTATCCTGAGGGAAACTTCGGAGGGAACCAGCTACTAGATGGTTCGATTAGTCTTTCGCCCCTATACCCAGTTCCGACGATCGATTTGCACGTCAGAATCGCTACGGACCTCCATCAGGGTTTCCCCTGACTTCGTCCTGACCAGGCATAGTTCACCATCTTTCGGGTCCCAGCGTGTACGCTCTGGGTGCGCCTCTTCTCGCGATGAGAACGAGACGCCCCGGGAGTGCGGGGCCGGTCCGTGAGCCGGCCCATCCTCCCTCGGTTCGCGCGAGGCGAACCTTCACTTTCATTGCGCCTTTAGGTTTAGTTTAGTCCCAATGACTCGCGCACATGCTAGACTCCTTGGTCCGTGTTTCAAGACGGGTCCTGAAAGTACCCAAAGCTATAGCGCCGTGGACTGGCGTGTGCAGGGTCTGTCCGAGGACAACGCCGCCAACAGCCGGGCGGGCCCGGATCCGGCGCTAGGTCCGGATGCCAGGTTTGCCGTCCGCGCTTGCGACGTGCCGGACGCGAACAAGTCGCGGCCCCGCGCCATAGTTTTACCGTCGGTCGGGCCGGCCGGGACACCGCGGGTCCGAACGCACCGAGGTGCGCGCGGGCTCCACCGCGGGCCTTAGGCCGACGCCCAACGGGTCACGACGTCCTACAGGAGGAGAAGTGCACGCGTTCGGAGTCCGACGGCCACGGGCGGCGCGCGCGGCGCGAACGCCACGCGTCGCAACGCCCGTTGCTCGCGAACTTTCCGAGAGACGCGTCTGAATCTCCCCTTTCGACCTTTCGGGTTTCTCAGGTTTACCCCTGAACGGTTTCACGTACTCTTGAACTCTCTCTTCAAAGTTCTTTTCAACTTTCCCTCACGGTACTTGTTCGCTATCGGTCTCGTGGTAATATTTAGCCTTAGATGGAGTTTACCACCCACTTAGGGCTGCACTCTCAAGCAACCCGACTCTGAGGAGAGACCCTCCCGCGGCATGCGGCGGCCAGCTACGGGCCTGGCACCCTCTCTGGGTAAGTGGCCCCGTTCAAGAAGGACTTGGGCGCGCCGCGCTACCTCGGGATAACGGATCCTCCCTAACACCACATTTCCCGGCGTCCGTCTCCGGACGCGGGATTCGGTGCTGGGCTCTTCCCTGTTCGCTCGCCGCTACTAAGGGAATCCTAGTTAGTTTCTTTTCCTCCGCTTAGTAATATGCTTAAATTCAGCGGGTAGTCTCACCTGCTCTGAGGTCGCGTTCATTGGTTTCTTTCGATAGCCGACAGGCCGCGTAGGCAACGGGATCCTTCGGGCTAAACGCGCGCGATCGGACGTCGGACGAATACCTCGCGCCGCCCCGGACGAATCTCGGTGGCGGGGGGATTCACACTCGGACACGTCGACCGGCGCGTCGCCCGGGCATCGTTTACCGGTACGCGGATGGCGGTCGGCTCGAATGATTATATCGTTCGATAGTTTAAAGCGACGCGTTAGCGCGCCGCCCCGACGTCGAGCGCGATGGCGCGCTCGCGGTATCGGGGGGCGGCTCGTGCGCGAGCGCTCAGATTCTTGCCTCGGCGGCCGTCCGCTTTTCGCGCTTGACCGACGCCCCGTACGTACGGCGCGCGTTCCGCTCACACGATTGGGAGCGTGTACTGCGCGCGCGCACCACATGGGGGGGCCTTCGCGTTATCGGCGGTACGCCGACCCGGCAGTCGTGGAAATTGAAACGACCCTCAGCCAGGAGTGGTCCAGGAACAGTATCCGAGGACCGCAATGTGCGTTCGAAATGTCGATGTTCAAGTGTCCTGCAGTTCACAAGTTGACGCGCAATTAGCTGCGTTCTTCATCGACCCACGAGCCAAGTGATCCACCGTTCAGGGTAATCTTTCATACAGTTAACCAGCGACTCTCTGTCCGCGGTACTGCGTTTAATCGGTTTTACACTTACGCAAAGTTTTGCACGCTTACACGTTGCTAGAACGAGAGGTGTTTGACTTCGCAGAGCGGACGTAAAGTCCGAGACGCGTTCGTCCTGCGCGGCTCCCGTACTCAGATCGCTCCCCCCTTTCGAGGGGCGCGCGGTACGCGGGGACGAACGTTCCGTTAGTCAGGCGAATATCCTTCGACCACCTTCGGGCGGTGCGAGCACCTTTGCGCGCAGTCTTCGTCTTTATTAATCTGCGACGCGGACCGACGTCGGTCGTACACGACATGACCGACCGGACCATCCGCCGCGCTCCGCCGGCGTGCCACTGCACCTCCGACAAGGGAGGCCGGGGCCGGATTCGGGGCGCTGGGGTCCGGCGGCCGCTATACGACCGCGACGACGGCGCGACGCACTCGTCTTTATCAATCTACGCTGCGGGCCGACGTCGGTCGTACACGACATGACCGACCGGACCGACCGCCGCGCTCCGCCGGCGTGCCACTGCACCTCCGACAAGGGAGGCCGGGGCCGGATTCGGGGCGCTGGGGTCCGGCGGCCGCTATACGACCGCGACGACGGCGCGACGCACTCGTCTTCATTAATTTACGCTGCGGACCGACGTCGGTCGTACACGACATGACCGACCGGACCGTCCGCCGCGCTCCGCCGGCGTTCCTCTGCACCTCCGACAAGGGAGGCCGGGGCCGGTTTCGGGGCGCTGGGGTCCGGCGGCCGCTATACGACCGCGACGACGGCGCGACGCACGACGACAAGACTGGGACGCGCGCATTAGCTCGCTGTGCCCTGACCGTCGGGGCCGGCGGGAGCGTCGCATTCACCCGTGGTTGTGACACTTAAAAACTCAAACTCCGAGGCGCGGAGCGCCGAGCCGGCTGCGCGGTGGCTGCCGGCGGCGCTTTTACGTACGCAGTATCTCTCGGCCTGAGCGGCACGGGGGGCGCTCTCGTCATCGGACCTCTCGACTAGGTACCTGACTTCCGGCGTGCCGACCCTCGCGGGTCGGCCGACGCCTCGGACTTCGTTAGTCCTTAACAGTTCGAATCAGTTCGACCGGCGCTCGTACGGCCGACGCGACCGCCGTCGTAGACGTGGTCGGCCGAGGGCGCCATTAATATTCATTCATTATTAATATCGATCCGTGCATCGTATTAATTAATTGTACGTAATGTTTTATAAACATTCGTTAATGATCCTTCCGCAGGTTCACCTACGGAAACCTTGTTACGACTTTTACTTCCTCTAAATGATCAAGTTTGGTCATCTTCCCAGCATCATCGGCGACGTCGAAACGCCACCGCGCACCGGTCCGAAGACCTCACTAAATCATTCAATCGGTAGTAGCGACGGGCGGTGTGTACAAAGGGCAGGGACGTAATCAACGCGAGCTTATGACTCGCGCTTACTGGGAATTCCTCGTTCATGGGGAACAATTGCAAGCCCCAATCCCTAGCACGAAGGAGGTTCAGCGGGTTACCCGGGCCGTTCGGCCAGGGAAGACACGCTGATTCCTTCAGTGTAGCGCGCGTGCGGCCCAGAACATCTAAGGGCATTACAGACCTGTTATTGCTCAATCTCGTGCGGCTAGAAGCCGCCTGTCCCTCTAAGAAGAATTAATTGTACGCCGACAGTAAAAATCGCGCACGACCGCGACGCGAGCGCCGGGTCGGCGGACCTTTGAGATGTCGAAAATACGCCTAGTTAGCAGGCTAGAGTCTCGTTCGTTATCGGAATTAACCAGACAAATCGCTCCACCAACTAAGAACGGCCATGCACCACCACCCACCGAATCAAGAAAGAGCTCTCAATCTGTCAATCCTTCCGGTGTCCGGGCCTGGTGAGGTTTCCCGTGTTGAGTCAAATTAAGCCGCAGGCTCCACTCCTGGTGGTGCCCTTCCGTCAATTCCTTTAAGTTTCAGCTTTGCAACCATACTTCCCCCGGAACCCAAAAGCTTTGGTTTCCCGGAAGCTGCCCGCCGAGTCATCGGAGGAACGTCGGCGGATCGCTAGCTGGCATCGTTTATGGTTAGAACTAGGGCGGTATCTGATCGCCTTCGAACCTCTAACTTTCGTTCTTGATCAATGAAAGCGTTTTTGGCAAATGCTTTCGCTTCTGTCCGTCTTGCGACGATCCAAGAATTTCACCTCTAACGTCGCAATACGAATGCCCCCATCCGTTCCTATTAATCATTACCTCGGGGTTCCGAAAACCAACAAAATAGAACCGAGGTCCTATTCCATTATTCCATGCACACAGTATTCAGGCGAAATTTTAGCCTGCTTTAAGCACTCTAATTTGTTCAAAGTAAACGTGCCGGCCCACCTCGACACTCAATGAAGAGCACCGCGGTGGGATTGAGATTGGGCCGCCCCGAGAGGCTAAGCCCACCGGCAGGACGTCCCGCGGACACGCCAGTTAACACCGCGAGCGATGAACCGGCGGCGCGGGACACAAATTCGACTACGAGCTTTTTAACCGCAACAACTTTAATATACGCTATTGGAGCTGGAATTACCGCGGCTGCTGGCACCAGACTTGCCCTCCAATTGATCCTCGTTAAAGGGTTTAGAGTGTACTCATTCCGATTACGGGGCCTCGGATGAGTCCCGTATCGTTATTTTTCGTCACTACCTCCCCGTGCCGGGAGTGGGTAATTTGCGCGCCTGCTGCCTTCCTTGGATGTGGTAGCCGTTTCTCAGGCTCCCTCTCCGGAATCGAACCCTGATTCCCCGTTACCCGTTACAACCATGGTAGGCGCAGAACCTACCATCGACAGTTGATAAGGCAGACATTTGAAAGATGCGTCGCCGGTGCGAGACCGTGCGATCAGCAAAAAGTTATTCAGAGTCACCAAGGTGTACGACGACGGGCGAACCCGACGCCGATTGGTTTTGATCTAATAAAAGCGCTCCTTCCGTCTCCGGTCGGAGCTCTGTTTGCATGTATTAGCTCTAGAATTACCACAGTTATCCAAGTAAATGTGGGTACGATCTAAGGAACCATAACTGATTTAATGAGCCTTTCGCGGTTTCACCTTAATTTGGCTTGTACTGAGACATGCATGGCTTAATCTTTGAGACAAGCATATGACTACTGGCAGGATCAACCAGGGAGCTGTCACCCGTCCGCGGCCACGTTCGGAAGACGCGCACCGATGGTAACGCGCCGACCTGGCGTAACGCAGATCGAGAGAACAGTCGCACCTCCGGCGAGCCGAGGGCGGAGCAGAATCGTCACGCCGCTGCGAGAGCGGCGGCGGTCTGTCTTCTCGCCCGGCCCGGAAGTATACTACTACATATTACAATATATAGCAAAAACTGACCGTGTCGAAATCAGTCGGCAGCGACGAGCGCGCGCCGACCACACATTTCACGCACAGTGGAGCAGGATGCGCCGACGTCGAAATAGGACGACGTTTACTTGACGACATGACCGCCCGCAGCAGTTCTAAAGAGAATAATTTATAACGCGGAATCTCGTCCGCGAACGGCTTCAACATTCCCAGAAACACCCTTCGCTAGATTGAAAGCGACATGGTACGCGGTCTGAGCGCGCGTTTCGGAAAACTGTCGTGCCGCGCTCTCACGCTCGGTACGAGGCGAGTCGTTGCATATTTGTGGACGACGTCCAGAGGACGCCTCCGAGATTTAAGTGCGCCCGCATAAGGTGTACAACGCTAACTGCGAAAGTCAGCGTCGTCCGCGGGCATGCTGTGGCAATCGCTAATGTTACGGTTACGAGCGCTTGGCGGCGATATGTGGGAACGCAACCTTTCGGTTAAACCGCACAGCGTCAATTAAAACTCTCGTCTCTAATGGCGAACGCCGGTTCTTCGCGAACGAAGCTTACCGAGGCGCTCTCTAGCCACCAGCAGATCAAAGTCAACAACGCGTGCGGCCCGGCAGGGAGCATCTTTATCGTTTACTAATACCAAGACTGTCGACTCGTCGCAACTAAACGGGATCGAGCGGAACCGGACGGCGTTAGCCGTCGCGGACTCACCTCTCCCTATATAAGCGCAACGGACCGAGTACGGGTTGCGAAACGCTAG
>CAXIES010000559.1:0-18496 GCA_964023965.1 Melinopterus prodromus
ATAAATAATAAATAAATAATAAATAAATAATAAATAAATAATAAATAAATAATAAATAAATAATAAATAAATAATAAATAAATAATAAATAAATAATAAATAAATAATAAATAAATAATAAATAAATAATAAATAAATAATAAATAAATAATAAATAAATAATAAATAAATAATAAATAAATAATAAATAAATAATAAATAAATAATAAATAAATAATAAATAAATAATAAATAAATAATAAATAAATAATAAATAAATAATAAATAAATAATAAATAAATAATAAATAAATAATAAATAAATAATAAATAAATAATAAATAAATAATAAATAAATAATAAATAAATAATAAATAAATAATAAATAAATAATAAATAAATAATAAATAAATAATAAATAAATAATAAATAAATAATAAATAAATAATAAATAAATAATAAATAAATAATAAATAAATAATAAATAAATAATAAATAAATAATAAATAAATAATAAATAAATAATAAATAAATAATAAATAAATAATAAATAAATAATAAATAAATAATAAATAAATAATAAATAAATAATAAATAAATAATAAATAAATAATAAATAAATAATAAATAAATAATAAATAAATAATAAATAAATAATAAATAAATAATAAATAAATAATAAATAAATAATAAATAAATAATAAATAAATAATAAATAAATAATAAATAAATAATAAATAAATAATAAATAAATAATAAATAAATAATAAATAAATAATAAATAAATATAAATAAATAATAAATAAATAATAAATAAATAATAAATAAATAATAAATAAATAATAAATAAATAATAAATAAATAATAAATAAATAATAAATAAATAATAAATAAATAATAAATAAATAATAAATAAATAATAAATAAATAATAAATAAATAATAAATAAATAATAAATAAATAATAAATAAATAATAAATAAATAATAAATAAATAATAAATAAATAATAAATAAATAATAAATAAATAATAAATAAATAATAAATAAATAATAATAAATAATAAATAAATAATAAATAAATAATAAATAAATAAATAAATAAATAAATAATAAATAAATAATAAATAAATAATAAATAAATAATAAATAAATAATAAATAAATAATAAATAAATAATAAATAAATAATAAATAAATAATAAATAAATAATAAATAAATAATAAATAAATAATAAATAAATAATAAATAAATAATAAATAAATAATAAATAAATAATAAATAAATAATAAATAAATAATAAATAAATAATAAATAAATAATAAATAAATAATAAATAAATAATAAATAAATAATAAATAAATAATAAATAAATAATAAATAAATAATAAATAAATAATAAATAAATAATAAATAAATAATAAATAAATAATAAATAAATAATAAATAAATAATAAATAAATAATAAATAAATAATAAATAAATAATAAATAAATAATAAATAAATAATAAATAAATAATAAATAAATAATAAATAAATAATAAATAAATAATAAATAAATAATAAATAAATAATAAATAAATAATAAATAAATAATAAATAAATAATAAATAAATAATAAATAAATAATAAATAAATAATAAATAAATAATAAATAAATAATAAATAAATAATAAATAAATAATAAATAAATAATAAATTAAATAATAAATAAATAATAAATAAATAATAAATAAATAATAAATAAATAATAAATAAATAATAAATAAATAATAAATAAATAATAAATAAATAATAAATAAATAATAAATAAATAATAAATAAATAATAAATAAATAATAAATAAATAATAAATAAATAATAAATAAATAATAAATAAATAATAAATAAATAATAAATAAATAATAAATAAATAATAAATAAATAATAAATAAATAATAAATAAATAATAAATAAATAATAAATAAATAATAAATAAATAATAAATAAATAATAAATAAATAATAAATAAATAATAAATAAATAATAAATAAATAATAAATAAATAATAAATAAATAATAAATAAATAATAAATAAATAATAAATAAATAATAAATAAATAATAAATAAATAATAAATAAATAATAAATAAATAATAAAAAATAATAAATAAATAATAAATAAATAATAAATAAATAATAAATAAATAATAAATAAATAATAAATAAATAATAAATAAATAATAAATAAATAATAAATAAATAATAAATAAATAATAAATAAATAATAAATAAATAATAAATAAATAATAAATAAATAATAAATAAATAATAAATAAATAATAAATAAATAATAAATAAATAATAAATAAATAATAAATAAATAATAAATAAATAATAAATAAATAATAAATAAATAATAAATAAATAATAAATAAATAATAAATAAATAATAAATAAATAATAAATAAATAATAAATAAATAATAAATAAATAATAAATAAATAATAAATAAATAATAAATAAATAATAAATAAATAATAAATAAATAATAAATAAATAATAAATAAATAATAAATAAATAATAAATAAATAATAAATAAATAATAAATAAATAATAAATAAATAATAAATAAATAATAAATAAATAATAAATAAATAATAAATAAATAATAAATAAATAATAAATAAATAATAAATAAATAATAAATAAATAATAAATAAATAATAAATAAATAATAAATAAATAATAAATAAATAATAAATAAATAATAAATAAATAATAAATAAATAATAAATAAATAATAAATAAATAATAAATAAATAATAAATAAATAATAAATAAATAATAAATAAATAATAAATAAATAATAAATAAATAATAAATAAATAATAAATAAATAATAAATAAATAATAAATAAATAATAAATAAATAATAAATAAATAATAAATAAATAATAAATAAATAATAAATAAATAATAAATAAATAATAAATAAATAATAAATAAATAATAAATAAATAATAAATAAATAATAAATAAATAATAAATAAATAATAAATAAATAATAAATAAATAATAAATAAATAATAAATAAATAATAAATAAATAATAAATAAATAATAAATAAATAATAAATAAATAATAAATAAATAATAAATAAATAATAAATAAATAATAAATAAATAATAAATAAATAATAAATAAATAATAAATAAATAATAAATAAATAATAAATAAATAATAAATAAATAATAAATAAATAATAAATAAATAATAAATAAATAATAAATAAATAATAAATAAATAATAAATAAATAATAAATAAATAATAAATAAATAATAAATAAATAATAAATAAATAATAAATAAATAATAAATAAATAATAAATAAATAATAAATAAATAATAAATAAATAATAAATAAATAATAAATAAATAATAAATAAATAATAAATAAATAATAAATAAATAATAAATAAATAATAAATAAATAATAAATAAATAATAAATAAATAATAAATAAATAATAAATAAATAATAAATAAATAATAAATAAATAATAAATAAATAATAAATAAATAATAAATAAATAATAAATAAATAATAAATAAATAATAAATAAATAATAAATAAATAATAAATAAATAATAAATAAATAATAAATAAATAATAAATAAATAATAAATAAATAATAAATAAATAATAAATAAATAATAAATAAATAATAAATAAATAATAAATAAATAATAAATAAATAATAAATAAATAATAAATAAATAATAAATAAATAATAAATAAATAATAAATAAATAATAAATAAATAATAAATAAATAATAAATAAATAATAAATAAATAATAAATAAATAATAAATAAATAATAAATAAATAATAAATAAATAATAAATAAATAATAAATAAATAATAAATAAATAATAAATAAATAATAAATAAATAATAAATAAATAATAAATAAATAATAAATAAATAATAAATAAATAATAAATAAATAATAAATAAATAATAAATAAATAATAAATAAATAATAAATAAATAATAAATAAATAATAAATAAATAATAAATAAATAATAAATAAATAATAAATAAATAATAAATAAATAATAAATAAATAATAAATAAATAATAAATAAATAATAAATAAATAATAAATAAATAATAAATAAATAATAAATAAATAATAAATAAATAAATAAATAAATAATAAATAAATAATAAATAAATAATAAATAAATAATAAATAAATAATAAATAAATAATAAATAAATAATAAATAAATAATAAATAAATAATAAATAAATAATAAATAAATAATAAATAAATAATAAATAAATAATAAATAAATAATAAATAAATAATAAATAAATAATAAATAAATAATAAATAAATAATAAATAAATAATAAATAAATAATAAATAAATAATAAATAAATAATAAATAAATAATAAATAAATAATAAATAAATAATAAATAAATAATAAATAAATAATAAATAAATAATAAATAAATAATAAATAAATAATAAATAAATAATAAATAAATAATAAATAAATAATAAATAAATAATAAATAAATAATAAATAAATAATAAATAAATAATAAATAAATAATAAATAAATAATAAATAAATAATAAATAAATAATAAATAAATAATAAATAAATAAAAAATAAATAATAAATAAATAATAAATAAATAATAAATAAATAATAAATAAATAATAAATAAATAATAAATAAATAATAAATAAATAATAAATAAATAATAAATAAATAATAAATAAATAATAAATAAATAATAAATAAATAATAAATAAATAATAAATAAATAATAAATAAATAATAAATAAATAATAAATAAATAATAAATAAATAATAAATAAATAATAAATAAATAATAAATAAATATTTAGAAAATAAACTGCTTCCGGGTTATGCCGTGTGTCAAGATTTGTTAATGCTGACGTTTCGCGAACCATGTTGCTCGCTTCTTCAAAGCTAATTGAATACTGAAGACCTACCAAGACAATCTCCCTTATATACCTAAATTTACACCTCACTGCGCACATCTGGAGAACTGCTCCCATGTGCTGTTCCACCTGACCGCGTTAGGATCGATTTCCAGACCCTGCTAATGTCAGTACCGTCCTCGCGATTGATGTTGTCAGGATGTTTGTAGATTTCGATGGCTTCTCTTATAAGCCTTCGATGATAATTACCTTCCCTTGCCAACATCTTCGCGTCATCGAAATTCATTGTGTGTCCCGACTCGTGGCAGTGTTGCGCAACAGCGGACTGTTGAATCTTGCGTAGCCGGGTGTCTCTACTGTGCTCCTTGACTCTACATTCGATACTTCGTCCTGTCTGTCCAACATAGCATGTTCCACACTCACATGTTATCTTGTAAACCCCTTCGTTCTTCAGGAGTGGTGTGATATCCTTTGGGTTAGGCAAAAGATCCTTTACCTTTGCTGGCGCTCTGTACCTTACCGTGATACCCGATTTCTTCAGTATTCTACCGATTCTTTCCGATACCCCACTTACGTATGGTAAGCAAGCGAACCCCTTTGACTCTTGCCGCTCCTCTAAGACTTGCGGTTTTCTCTGTGTGACACCCCGTATGTCAGACTTGGTGTATCCATTCTGACGCAGAGCCCACTCCAAGTGTTTCCGTTCGTCGTCCAAGCTGCTGGAGTCGCACACCTTCTCGGCTCTGTTGAACAGAGTATTAATAACACTTCTCTTCTGTTGAGGATGATGGTGCGATTTGGCGTTCAAGTACCGATCGGTATGTGTCTTCTTGCGGTAGACAGTATGTCCAAGCGTACCCGTTGGCGTTCTGTATACCAGCACATCCAAAAATGGCAGCTGGTTATCCTCTTCTATTTCCATCGTGAATTTAATAGAAGGATTGACATTGTTCAGGTGGCTAAGGAACTCAGTAAGTTTGTCTCTACCGTGTGGCCAAACCACAAAGGTATCATCAACATATCTGACCCAATGCTTGGGTTTGTAAGGACATGACCTAATGGCTTTTTCTTCAAACAATTCCATGAAGAAATTGGCGATTACCGGTGAAAGAGGAGATCCCATGGGAGCACCCGCTACTTGCTCATACATCGCTCCCGCCCACTTGAAGTATGTGGTTGAGAGACAATACTCTACAAGATCCGGTACATCGGTTGGTAGACCTAGGGGAACAAGTGTTGTCCGAAGGCCTTCGACCGCCTCCTTAACCGGAACACACGTAAAGAGTGATGTTACGTCGAAACTTACGAGTATATCCTGCGGGTCAATAACAACTTCCTTCAAAATCTGAATAAAATGTTCAGAGTTCTTAACAAAAGATGTAGTTTGTCCTATAAACGGTTGGATGGTTTTCGACAAGTATTTTGCCAACAAATAGGTTGGGGAGCCTATTGCGCTGACGATTGGTCTTAAAGGTACGTTATCCTTGTGTATCTTTGGCAAACCGTAGATCCTCGGTGCCCTAGGGGCTTGAACAAAGAGGCCTCTTTGTTCCTGTTCGGGAATCGATGATGATTTAACTAACTCCTTCACTCGCCTTCCTATCTTATCTGTTGGGTCCTTCGTAATTTTACGGTAGGTATTTGGGTCCAATAGATCGTTCATCTTCCGGTTGTAGTCCTCCTTGTTCAATATCACCGTTGCATTCCCTTTATCCGCTGGTAGTATTGTGATGTCCTTGTTGTCCTTGATAGTCTTCAGAGAGTACTTCTCTTCTTTGGTAATATTGCTCTTCGGCGGAGTAGCTTTCCTAATTACCCTGGAAACCTCTTGACGAATGTCCTCTGCTTGTACACCTGGAATTTTGTACAATGCGGCTTCTACTTCAGTAACAATTTCCTCCTTAGGTATTCTTATCGGTGCGATTGCAAAGTTCAATCCTTTGCCTAGGACCGACAATTCACCAGTGGAGAGTTGGTATTTAGACATATTTATAACTACTTTGTCCACAGTAGTAGATTTGGTCACAACTTTCTTAGCCTCTAACTTAACAAACTTCTTCTTTTGAGATTCAGTTGCTTTGTCAAACTGAAACTCCGCGTTTCTCCATGTGGTAGAATCAAGCTTACTCCAATCTTCGGCTGACAATCTGTTTGCTAATTTGAGATGAAGTTTTAGCAATTTATCTGTAATGTCCTGTAAAGATCGGTACGTAAAATGTACCCTTTCACGTAATAAGGCAGTCTCCGTTCTCCTCAAAATCTTCTTGGCGGCAGCGGTGTTGATATGGTGCTTGGTACGCAGGAATGTTGGTACCAAACCTTTGTCCCTACACCTTCTAGGACAAACTACATCTTTTGTTAAGAACTCTGAACATTTTATTCAGATTTTGAAGGAAGTTGTTATTGACCCGCAGGATATACTCGTAAGTTTCGACGTAACATCACTCTTTACGTGTGTTCCGGTTAAGGAGGCGGTCGAAGGCCTTCGGACAACACTTGTTCCCCTAGGTCTACCAACCGATGTACCGGATCTTGTAGAGTATTGTCTCTCAACCACATACTTCAAGTGGGCGGGAGCGATGTATGAGCAAGTAGCGGGTGCTCCCATGGGATCTCCTCTTTCACCGGTAATCGCCAATTTCTTCATGGAATTGTTTGAAGAAAAAGCCATTAGGTCATGTCCTTACAAACCCAAGCATTGGGTCAGATATGTTGATGATACCTTTGTGGTTTGGCCACACGGTAGAGACAAACTTACTGAGTTCCTTAGCCACCTGAACAATGTCAATCCTTCTATTAAATTCACGATGGAAATAGAAGAGGATAACCAGCTGCCATTTTTGGATGTGCTGGTATACAGAACGCCAACGGGTACGCTTGGACATACTGTCTACCGCAAGAAGACACATACCGATCGGTACTTGAACGCCAAATCGCACCATCATCCTCAACAGAAGAGAAGTGTTATTAATACTCTGTTCAACAGAGCCGAGAAGGTGTGCGACTCCAGCAGCTTGGACGACGAACGGAAACACTTGGAGTGGGCTCTGCGTCAGAATGGATACACCAAGTCTGACATACGGGGTGTCACACAGAGAAAACCGCAAGTCTTAGAGGAGCGGCAAGAGTCAAAGGGGTTCGCTTGCTTACCATACGTAAGTGGGGTATCGGAAAGAATCGGTAGAATACTGAAGAAATCGGGTATCACGGTAAGGTACAGAGCGCCAGCAAAGGTAAAGGATCTTTTGCCTAACCCAAAGGATATCACACCACTCCTGAAGAACGAAGGGGTTTACAAGATAACATGTGAGTGTGGAACATGCTATGTTGGACAGACAGGACGAAGTATCGAATGTAGAGTCAAGGAGCACAGTAGAGACACCCGGCTACGCAAGATTCAACAGTCCGCTGTTGCGCAACACTGCCACGAGTCGGGACACACAATGAATTTCGATGACGCGAAGATGTTGGCAAGGGAAGGTAATTATCATCGAAGGCTTATAAGAGAAGCCATCGAAATCTACAAACATCCTGACAACATCAATCGCGAGGACGGTACTGACATTAGCAGGGTCTGGAAATCGATCCTAACGCGGTCAGGTGGAACAGCACATGGGAGCAGTTCTCCAGATGTGCGCAGTGAGGTGTAAATTTAGGTATATAAGGGAGATTGTCTTGGTAGGTCTTCAGTATTCAATTAGCTTTGAAGAAGCGAGCAACATGGTTCGCGAAACGTCAGCATTAACAAATCTTGACACACGGCATAACCCGGAAGCAGTTTATTTTCTAAATGATTCTGGCCGTGAAAGCCTACGTACTTATTTAATCTCACTCTACGGGGAGGATGTTTACAAACTTACCAAGGATTTTGACACTTTACGAACAAAACGAAGCAAGATGTTAACCAATCTTGCTTTTCTGAGAAGGTGTAGGGACAAAGGTTTGGTACCAACATTCCTGCGTACCAAGCACCATATCAACACCGCTGCCGCCAAGAAGATTTTGAGGAGAACGGAGACTGCCTTATTACGTGAAAGGGTACATTTTACGTACCGATCTTTACAGGACATTACAGATAAATTGCTAAAACTTCATCTCAAATTAGCAAACAGATTGTCAGCCGAAGATTGGAGTAAGCTTGATTCTACCACATGGAGAAACGCGGAGTTTCAGTTTGACAAAGCAACTGAATCTCAAAAGAAGAAGTTTGTTAAGTTAGAGGCTAAGAAAGTTGTGACCAAATCTACTACTGTGGACAAAGTAGTTATAAATATGTCTAAATACCAACTCTCCACTGGTAAATTGTCGGTCCTAGGCAAAGGATTGAACTTTGCAATCGCACCGATAAGAATACCTAAGGAGGAAATTGTTACTGAAGTAGAAGCCGCATTGTACAAAATTCCAGGTGTACAAGCAGAGGACATTCGTCAAGAGGTTTCCAGGGTAATTAGGAAAGCTACTCCGCCGAAGAGCAATATTACCAAAGAAGAGAAGTACTCTCTGAAGACTATCAAGGACAACAAGGACATCACAATACTACCCAGCGGATAAAGGGAATGCAACGGTGATATTGAACAAGGAGGACTACAACCGGAAGATGAACGATCTATTGGACCCAAATACCTACCGTAAAATTACGAAGGACCCAACAGATAAGATAGGAAGGCGAGTGAAGGAGTTAGTTAAATCATCATCGATTCCCGAACAGGAACAAAGAGGCCTCTTTGTTCAAGCCCCTAGGGCACCGAGGATCTACGGTTTGCCAAAGATACACAAGGATAACGTACCTTTAAGACCAATCGTCAGCGCAATAGGCTCCCCAACCTATTTGTTGGCAAAATACTTGTCGAAAACCATCCAACCGTTTATAGGACAAACTACATCTTTTGTTAAGAACTCTGAACATTTTATTCAGATTTTGAAGGAAGTTGTTATTGACCCGCAGGATATACTCGTAAGTTTCGACGTAACATCACTCTTTACGTGTGTTCCGGTTAAGGAGGCGGTCGAAGGCCTTCGGACAACACTTGTTCCCCTAGGTCTACCAACCGATGTACCGGATCTTGTAGAGTATTGTCTCTCAACCACATACTTCAAGTGGGCGGGAGCGATGTATGAGCAAGTAGCGGGTGCTCCCATGGGATCTCCTCTTTCACCGGTAATCGCCAATTTCTTCATGGAATTGTTTGAAGAAAAAGCCATTAGGTCATGTCCTTACAAACCCAAGCATTGGGTCAGATATGTTGATGATACCTTTGTGGTTTGGCCACACGGTAGAGACAAACTTACTGAGTTCCTTAGCCACCTGAACAATGTCAATCCTTCTATTAAATTCACGATGGAAATAGAAGAGGATAACCAGCTGCCATTTTTGGATGTGCTGGTATACAGAACGCCAACGGGTACGCTTGGACATACTGTCTACCGCAAGAAGACACATACCGATCGGTACTTGAACGCCAAATCGCACCATCATCCTCAACAGAAGAGAAGTGTTATTAATACTCTGTTCAACAGAGCCGAGAAGGTGTGCGACTCCAGCAGCTTGGACGACGAACGGAAACACTTGGAGTGGGCTCTGCGTCAGAATGGATACACCAAGTCTGACATACGGGGTGTCACACAGAGAAAACCGCAAGTCTTAGAGGAGCGGCAAGAGTCAAAGGGGTTCGCTTGCTTACCATACGTAAGTGGGGTATCGGAAAGAATCGGTAGAATACTGAAGAAATCGGGTATCACGGTAAGGTACAGAGCGCCAGCAAAGGTAAAGGATCTTTTGCCTAACCCAAAGGATATCACACCACTCCTGAAGAACGAAGGGGTTTACAAGATAACATGTGAGTGTGGAACATGCTATGTTGGACAGACAGGACGAAGTATCGAATGTAGAGTCAAGGAGCACAGTAGAGACACCCGGCTACGCAAGATTCAACAGTCCGCTGTTGCGCAACACTGCCACGAGTCGGGACACACAATGAATTTCGATGACGCGAAGATGTTGGCAAGGGAAGGTAATTATCATCGAAGGCTTATAAGAGAAGCCATCGAAATCTACAAACATCCTGACAACATCAATCGCGAGGACGGTACTGACATTAGCAGGGTCTGGAAATCGATCCTAACGCGGTCAGGTGGAACAGCACATGGGAGCAGTTCTCCAGATGTGCGCAGTGAGGTGTAAATTTAGGTATATAAGGGAGATTGTCTTGGTAGGTCTTCAGTATTCAATTAGCTTTGAAGAAGCGAGCAACATGGTTCGCGAAACGTCAGCATTAACAAATCTTGACACACGGCATAACCCGGAAGCAGTTTATTTTCTAAATAAATAATAAATAATAAATAATAAATAATAAATAATAAATAATAAATAATAAATAATAAATAATAAATAATAAATAATAAATAATAAATAATAAATAATAAATAATAAATAATAAATAATAAATAATAAATAATAAATAATAAATAATAAATAATAAATAATAAATAATAAATAATAAATAATAAATAATAAATAATAAATAATAATAATAAATAATAAATAATAAATAATAAATAATAAATAATAAATAATAAATAATAAATAATAAATAATAAATAATAAATAATAAATAATAAATAATAAATAATAAATAATAAATAATAAATAATAAATAATAAATAATAAATAATAAATAATAAATAATAAATAATAAATAATAAATAATAAATAATAAATAATAAATAATAAATAATAAATAATAAATAATAAATAATAAATAATAAATAATAAATAATAAATAATAAATAATAAATAATAAATAATAAATAATAAATAATAAATAATAAATAATAAATAATAAATAATAAATAATAAATAATAAATAATAAATAATAAATAATAAATAATAAATAATAAATAATAAATAATAAATAATAAATAATAAAATAATAAATAATAAATAATAAATAATAAATAATAAATAATAAATAATAAATAATAAATAATAAATAATAAATAATAAATAATAAATAATAAATAATAAATAATAAATAATAAATAATAAATAATAAATAATAAATAATAAATAATAAATAATAAATAATAAATAATAAATAATAAATAATAAATAATAAATAATAAATAATAAATAATAAATAATAAATAATAAATAATAAATAATAAATAATAAATAATAAATAATAAATAATAAATAATAATAATAAATAATAAATAATAAATAATAAATAATAAATAATAAATAATAAATAATAAATAATAAATAATAAATAATAAATAATAAATAATAAATAATAAATAATAAATAATAAATAATAAATAATAAATAATAAATAATAAATAATAAATAATAAATAATAAATAATAAATAATAAATAATAAATAATAAATAATAAATAATAAATAATAAATAATAAATAATAAATAATAAATAATAAATAATAAATAATAAATAATAAATAATAAATAATAAATAATAAATAATAAATAATAAATAATAAATAATAAATAATAAATAATAAATAATAAATAATAAATAATAAATAATAAATAATAAATAATAAATAATAAATAATAAATAATAAATAATAAATAATAAATAATAAATAATAAATAATAAATAATAAATAATAAATAATAAATAATAAATAATAAATAATAAATAATAAATAATAAATAATAAATAATAAATAATAAATAATAAATAATAAATAATAAATAATAAATAATAAATAATAAATAATAAATAATAAATAATAAATAATAAATAATAAATAATAAATAATAAATAATAAATAATAAATAATAAATAATAAATAATAAATAATAAATAATAAATAATAAATAATAAATAATAAATAATAAATAATAAATAATAAATAATAAATAATAAATAATAAATAATAAATAATAAATAATAAATAATAAATAATAAATAATAAATAATAAATAATAAATAATAAATAATAAATAATAAATAATAAATAATAAATAATAAATAATAAATAATAAATAATAAATAATAAATAATAAATAATAAATAATAAATAATAAATAATAAATAATAAATAATAAATAATAAATAATAAATAATAAATAATAAATAATAAATAATAAATAATAAATAATAAATAATAAATAATAAATAATAAATAATAAATAATAAATAATAAATAATAAATAATAAATAATAAATAATAAATAATAAATAATAAATAATAAATAATAAATAATAAATAATAAATAATAAATAATAAATAATAAATAATAAATAATAAATAATAAATAATAAATAATAAATAATAAATAATAAATAATAAATAATAAATAATAAATAATAAATAATAAATAATAAATAATAAATAATAAATAATAAATAATAAATAATAAATAATAAATAATAAATAATAAATAATAAATAATAAATAATAAATAATAAATAATAAATAATAAATAATAAATAATAAATAATAAATAATAAATAATAAATAATAAATAATAAATAATAAATAATAAATAATAAATAATAAATAATAAATAATAAATAATAAATAATAAATAATAAATAATAAATAATAAATAATAAATAATAAATAATAAATAATAAATAATAAATAATAAATAATAAATAATAAATAATAAATAATAAATAATAAATAATAAATAATAAATAATAAATAATAAATAATAAATAATAAATAATAAATAATAAATAATAAATAATAAATAATAAATAATAAATAATAAATAATAAATAATAAATAATAAATAATAAATAATAAATAATAAATAATAAATAATAAATAATAAATAATAAATAATAAATAATAAATAATAAATAATAAATAATAAATAATAAATAATAAATAATAAATAATAAATAATAAATAATAAATAATAAATAATAAATAATAAATAATAAATAATAAATAATAAATAATAAATAATAAATAATAAATAATAAATAATAAATAATAAATAATAAATAATAAATAATAAATAATAAATAATAAATAATAAATAATAAATAATAAATAATAAATAATAAATAATAAATAATAAATAATAAATAATAAATAATAAATAATAAATAATAAATAATAAATAATAAATAATAAATAATAAATAATAAATAATAAATAATAAATAATAAATAATAAATAATAAATAATAAATAATAAATAATAAATAATAAATAATAAATAATAAATAATAAATAATAAATAATAAATAATAAATAATAAATAATAAATAATAAATAATAAATAATAAATAATAAATAATAAATAATAAATAATAAATAATAAATAATAAATAATAAATAATAAATAATAAATAATAAATAATAAATAATAAATAATAAATAATAAATAATAAATAATAAATAATAAATAATAAATAATAAATAATAAATAATAAATAATAAATAATAAATAATAAATAATAAATAATAAATAATAAATAATAAATAATAAATAATAAATAATAAATAATAAATAATAAATAATAAATAATAAATAATAAATAATAAATAATAAATAATAAATAATAAATAATAAATAATAAATAATAAATAATAAATAATAAATAATAAATAATAAATAATAAATAATAAATAATAAATAATAAATAATAAATAATAAATAATAAATAATAAATAATAAATAATAAATAATAAATAATAAATAATAAATAATAAATAATAAATAATAAATAATAAATAATAAATAATAAATAATAAATAATAAATAATAAATAATAAATAATAAATAATAAATAATAAATAATAAATAATAAATAATAAATAATAAATAATAAATAATAAATAATAAATAATAAATAATAAATAATAAATAATAAATAATAAATAATAAATAATAAATAATAAATAATAAATAATAAATAATAAATAATAAATAATAAATAATAAATAATAAATAATAAATAATAAATAATAAATAATAAATAATAAATAATAAATAATAAATAATAAATAATAAATAATAAATAATAAATAATAAATAATAAATAATAAATAATAAATAATAAATAATAAATAATAAATAATAAATAATAAATAATAAATAATAAATAATAAATAATAAATAATAAATAATAAATAATAAATAATAAATAATAAATAATAAATAATAAATAATAAATAATAAATAATAAATAATAAATAATAAATAATAAATAATAAATAATAAATAATAAATAATAAATAATAAATAATAAATAATAAATAATAAATAATAAATAATAAATAATAAATAATAAATAATAAATAATAAATAATAAATAATAAATAATAAATAATAAATAATAAATAATAAATAATAAATAATAAATAATAAATAATAAATAATAAATAATAAATAATAAATAATAAATAATAAATAATAAATAATAAATAATAAATAATAAATAATAAATAATAAATAATAAATAATAAATAATAAATAATAAATAATAAATAATAAATAATAAATAATAAATAATAAATAATAAATAATAAATAATAAATAATAAATAATAAATAATAAATAATAAATAATAAATAATAAATAATAAATAATAAATAATAAATAATAAATAATAAATAATAAATAATAAATAATAAATAATAAATAATAAATAATAAATAATAAATAATAAATAATAAATAATAAATAATAAATAATAAATAATAAATAATAAATAATAAATAATAAATAATAAATAATAAATAATAAATAATAAATAATAAATAATAAATAATAAATAATAAATAATAAATAATAAATAATAAATAATAAATAATAAATAATAAATAATAAATAATAAATAATAAATAATAAATAATAAATAATAAATAATAAATAATAAATAATAAATAATAAATAATAAATAATAAATAATAAATAATAAATAATAAATAATAAATAATAAATAATAAATAATAAATAATAAATAATAAATAATAAATAATAAATAATAAATAATAAATAATAAATAATAAATAATAAATAATAAATAATAAATAATAAATAATAAATAATAAATAATAAATAATAAATAATAAATAATAAATAATAAATAATAAATAATAAATAATAAATAATAAATAATAAATAATAAATAATAAATAATAAATAATAAATAATAAATAATAAATAATAAATAATAAATAATAAATAATAAATAATAAATAATAAATAATAAATAATAAATAATAAATAATAAATAATAAATAATAAATAATAAATAATAAATAATAAATAATAAATAATAAATAATAAATAATAAATAATAAATAATAAATAATAAATAATAAATAATAAATAATAAATAATAAATAATAAATAATAAATAATAAATAATAAATAATAAATAATAAATAATAAATAATAAATAATAAATAATAAATAATAAATAATAAATAATAAATAATAAATAATAAATAATAAATAATAAATAATAAATAATAAATAATAAATAATAAATAATAAATAATAAATAATAAATAATAAATAATAAATAATAAATAATAAATAATAAATAATAAATAATAAATAATAAATAATAAATAATAAATAATAAATAATAAATAATAAATAATAAATAATAAATAATAAATAATAAATAATAAATAATAAATAATAAATAATAAATAATAAATAATAAATAATAAATAATAAATAATAAATAATAAATAATAAATAATAAATAATAAATAATAAATAATAAATAATAAATAATAAATAATAAATAATAAATAATAAATAATAAATAATAAATAATAAATAATAAATAATAAATAATAAATAATAAATAATAAATAATAAATAATAAATAATAAATAATAAATAATAAATAATAAATAATAAATAATAAATAATAAATAATAAATAATAAATAATAAATGATAAATGATAAATAATAAATAATAAATAATAAATAATAAATAATAAATGATAAATGATAAATAATAAATAATAAATAATAAATAATAAATAATAAATAATAAATAATAAATAATAAATAATAAATAATAAATAATAAATAATAAATAATAAATAATAAATAATAAATAATAAATAATAAATAATAAATAATAAATAATAAATAATAAATAATAAATAATAAATAATAAATAATAAATAATAAATAATAAATAATAAATAATAAATAATAAATAATAAATAATAAATAATAAATAATAAATAATAAATAATAAATAATAAATAATAAATAATAAATAATAAATAATAAATAATAAATAATAAATAATAAATAATAAATAATAAATAATAAATAATAAATAATAAATAATAAATAATAAATAATAAATAATAAATAATAAATAATAAATAATAAATAATAAATAATAAATAATAAATAATAAATAATAAATAATAAATAATAAATAATAAATAATAAATAATAAATAATAAATAATAAATAATAAATAATAAATAATAAATAATAAATAATAAATAATAAATAATAAATAATAAATAATAAATAATAAATAATAAATAATAAATAATAAATAATAAATAATAAATAATAAATAATAAATAATAAATAATAAATAATAAATAATAAATAATAAATAATAAATAATAAATAATAAATAATAAATAATAAATAATAAATAATAAATAATAAATAATAAATAATAAATAATAAATAATAAATAATAAATAATAAATAATAAATAATAAATAATAAATAATAAATAATAAATAATAAATAATAAATAATAAATAATAAATAATAAATAATAAATAATAAATAATAAATAATAAATAATAAATAATAAATAATAAATAATAAATAATAAATAATAAATAATAAATAATAAATAATAAATAATAAATAATAAATAATAAATAATAAATAATAAATAATAAATAATAAATAATAAATAATAAATAATAAATAATAAATAATAAATAATAAATAATAAATAATAAATAATAAATAATAAATAATAAATAATAAATAATAAATAATAAATAATAAATAATAAATAATAAATAATAAATAATAAATAATAAATAATAAATAATAAATAATAAATAATAAATAATAAATAATAAATAATAAATAATAAATAATAAATAATAAATAATAAATAATAAATAATAAATAATAAATAATAAATAATAAATAATAAATAATAAATAATAAATAATAAATAATAAATAATAAATAATAAATAATAAATAATAAATAATAAATAATAAATAATAAATAATAAATAATAAATAATAAATAATAAATAATAAATAATAAATAATAAATAATAAATAATAAATAATAAATAATAAATAATAAATAATAAATAATAAATAATAAATAATAAATAATAAATAATAAATAATAAATAATAAATAATAAATAATAAATAATAAATAATAAATAATAAATAATAAATAATAAATAATAAATAATAAATAATAAATAATAAATAATAAATAATAAATAATAAATAATAAATAATAAATAATAAATAATAAATAATAAATAATAAATAATAAATAATAAATAATAAATAATAAAT
>CAXIES010000560.1:0-31991 GCA_964023965.1 Melinopterus prodromus
AAAATTACGAACCCAACTAAAACTCCGGGTAAAATTACGAACCCAAGTAAAACTCCGGGTAAAATTACGAACCCAAGTAAAACTCCGGGTAAAATTACGAACCCAACTAAAACTCCCGGTAAAATTACGAACCCAACTAAAACTCCGGGTAAAATTACGAACCCAACTAAAAGTCCGGGTAAAAAATACGAACCCAGCTAAAAAGTCCGGGTAAAATTACGAACCCAAGTAAAACTCCGGGTAAAATTACGAACCCAACTAAAACTCCGGGTAAAATTACGAACCCAACTAAAAAGTTCGGGTAAAATTACTAACCCAAATAAAAAGTCCGGGTAAAATTACTAACCCAACTAAAACTCCGGGTAAAATTACGAACCCAACTAAAACTCCGGGTAAAATTACGAACCCAACTAAAAGTCCGGGTAAAAAATACGAACCCAACTAAAAAGTCCGGGTAAAATTACGAACCCAACTAAAACTCCGGGTAAAATTACGAACCCAACTAAAACTCCGGGTAAAATTACGAACCCAACTAAAACTCAGGGTAAAATTACGAACCCAACTAAAACTCCGGGTAAAATTACGAACCCAACTAGAAAGTGCGGGTAAAATTACGAACCCAACTAAAACTCCGGGTAAAAAACACGAACAAAACAAAAAAGTCCGGGTAACATTTAGAACCCAACTAAAACTCCGGGTAAAAAAATACGAACCCAACTAAAACTCCGGGCAAAAATACTAACCCAACTAAAAAGTCCGGGTAAAAAATACGAACACAACTAAAACTCCGGGTAAAAATACGAACACAACTAAAGCTCCGGGTAAAAATACGAACCCAACTAAAACTCCGGGTAAAAAATACGAACCCAACTAAAACTCCGGGTAAAAATACGAACCCAACTAAAACTCCGGGTAAAAAAACGAACCCAACTAAAACTCCGGGTAAAAATACGAACCCAACTAAAACTCCGGGTAAAAATACGAACCCAACTAAAACTCGGATAAAAAATACGAACCCAATACGAACCCAACTAAAACTCCGGGTAAAAAAACGAACCCAACTAAAACTCCGGGTAAAAAATACGAACCCAATACGAACCCAACTAAAACTCCGGGCAAAAATACTAACCCAACTAAAAAGTCCGGGTAAAAAATACGAACCCAACTAAAACTCCGGGTAAAATACGAACCCAACTAAAACTCCGGGTAAAAATACGAACCCAACTAAAACTCCGGATAAAAAATACGAACCCAACTAAAACTCCGAGTAAAAAATACGAACCCAACTAAAAAGTCCGTTAAAAAATATGAACCCAACTAAAACTCCGGGTAAAATTACCAACACAACTAAAACTCCGGGTAAACATACGAACCCAACTAAAACTCCGGGTAAAGAATACGAACCCAACTAAAACTCCGGGTAAAAAATACGAACCCAACTAAAACTCCGGGTAAAATTACGATCCCAACTAAAAGACCGGGTAAAAAATACGAACCCAACTAAAAAGTCCGGGTAAAATTACGAACCCAACTAAAACTCCGGGTAAAAAATACGAAACCAACTAAAAAGTCCGGGTAAAATTACGAACCCAAGTAAAACTCCGGGTAAAATTACGAACCCAACTAAAACTCCGGGTAAAATTACGAACCCAACTAAAAGTCCGGGTAAAAAATACGAACGCAACTAAAAAGTCCGGGTAAAATTACGAACCCAACTAAAAGTCCGGGTAAAAAATACGAACCCAACTAAAAAGTCCGGGTAAAATTACGAACCCAAGTAAAACTCCGGGTAAAATTACGAACCCAACTAAAACTCCAGGTAAAATTACGAACCCAACTAAAAAGTCCGGGTAAAATTACGAACCCAAATAAAAAGTCCGGGTAAAATTACTAACCCAACTAAAACTCCGGGTAAAATTACGAACTCAACTAAAACTCCGGGTAAAATTACGAACCCAACTAAAACTCCAGGTAAAATTACGAACCCAACTAAAAGTCCGGGTAAAAAATACGAACCCAACTAAAAAGTCCGGGTAAAATTACGAACCCAACTAAAACTCCGGGTAATATTACGAACCCAACTAAAACTCCGGGTAAAATTACGAACCCAACTAAAACTCCGGGTAAAATTACGAACCCAACTAAAACTCCGGGTAAAATTACGAACCCAACTAAAAAGTGCGGGTAAAATTACGAACCCAACTAAAACTCCGAGTAAAAAATACGAACCAAACAAAAAAGTCCGGGTAACATTTAGAACCCAACTAAAACTCCGGGTAAAAAAATACGAACCCAACTAAAACTCCGGGCAAAAATACTAACCCAACTAAAAAGTCCGGGTAAAAAATACGAACCCAACTAAAACTCGGGTAAAAATACGAACCCAACTAAAGCTCCGGGTAAAAATACGAACCCAACTAAAACTCCGGGTAAAAAATACGAACCCAACTAAAACTCCGGGTAAAAATACGAACCCAACTAAAACTCCTGGTAAAAATACGAACCCAACTAAAACTCCGGGTAAAAAATGCGAACCCAACTAAAACTCCGGGTAAAAAATACGAACCCAACTAAAACTCCGGGCAAAAATACTAACCCAACTAAAAAGCCCGGGTAAAAAATACGAACCCAACTAAAACTCCGGGTAAAAATACGAACCCAACTAAAACTCCGGGTAAAAATACGAACCCAACTAAAACTCCGTATAAAAAATACGAACCCAACTAAAACTCCGGGTAAAAAATACGAACCCAACTAAAAGTCCGGTAAAAAATATGAACCCAACTAAAACTCCGGGTAAAATTACCAACACAACTAAAACTCCGGGTAAAAATACGAACCCAACTAAAACTCCGGGTAAAAAATACGAACCCAACTAAAACTCCGGGTAAAAAATACGAACCCAACTAAAAACTCCGGGTAAAATTACGAACCCAACTAAAAGTCCGGGTAAAAAATACGAACCCAACTAAAAAGTCCGGGTAAAATTACGAACCCAACTAAAACTTCGGGTAAAAAATACGAACCCAACTAAAAAGTCCGGGTAAAATTACGAACCCAAGTAAAACTCCGGGTAAAATTACGAACCCAACTAAAAGTCCGGGTAAAAAATACGAACCCAACTAAAAAGTCCGGGTAAAATTACGAACCCAACTAAAAGTCCGGGTAAAAAATACGAACCCAACTAAAAAGTCCGGGTAAAATTACGAATCCAAGTGAAACTCCGGGTAAAATTACGAACACAACTAAAACTCCGGGTAAAAATACGAACCCAACTAAAACTCCGAGTAAAAAATACGAACCCAACTAAAACTCCGGGTAAAAATACGAACCCAACTAAAACTCCTGGTAAAAATACGAACCCAACTAAAACTCCGGGTAAAAAATACGAACCCAACTAAAACTCCGGGTAAAAAATACGAACCCAACTAAAACTCCGGGCAAAAATACTAACCCAACTAAAAAGTCCGGGTAAAAAATACGAACGCAACTAAAACTCCGGGTAAAAATACGAACCCAACTAAAACTCCGGGTAAAAATACGAACCCAACTAAAACTCCGGATAAAAAATACGAACCCAACTAAAACTCCGGGTAAAAAATACGAACCCAACTAAAAAGTCCGGTAAAAAATATGAACCCAACTAAAACCCCGGGTAAAATTACCAACACAACTAAAACTCCGGGTAAAAATACGAACCCAACTAAAACTCCGGGTAAAAAATACGAACCCAACTAAAACTCCGGGTAAAAAATACGAACCCAACTAAAACTCCGGGTAAAATTACGAACCCAACTAAAAGTCCGGGTAAAAAATACGAACCCAACTAAAAAGTCCGGGTAAAATTACGAACCCAACTAAAACTTCGGGTAAAAAATACGAACCCAACTAAAAAGTCCGGGTAAAATTACGAACCCAAGTAAAACTCCGGGTAAAATTACGAACCCAACTAAAACTCCGGGTAAAATTACGAACCCAACTAAAAGTCCGGGTAAAAAATACGAACCCAACTAAAAAGTCCGGGTAAAATTACGAACCCAACTAAAACTCCGGGTAAAATTACGAACCCAACTAAAACTCCGGGTAAAATTACGAACCCAACTAAAACTCCGGGTAAAATTACGAACCCAACTAAAACTCCGGGTAAAATTACGAACCCAACTAAAAAGTGCGGGTAAAATTACGAACCCAACTAAAAGTCCGGGTAAAAAATACGAACCCAACTAAAACTCCGGGTAAAAATAAGAACCCAACTAAAACTCCGGGTAAAAAATACGAACCCAACTAAAACTCCGGGTAAAAAATACGAACCCAACTAAAACTCCGGGCAAAAATACTAACCCAACTAAAAAGTCCGGGTAAAAAATACGAACCCAACTAAAACTCCGGGTAAAAATACGAACCCAACTAAAACTCCGGGTAAAAATACGAACCCAACTAAAACTCCGGATAAAAAATACGAACCCAACTAAAACTCCGGGTAAAAAATACGAACCCAACTAAAAAGTCCGTTAAAAAATATGAACCCAACTAAAACTCCGGGTAATATTACCAACACAACTAAAACTCCGGGTAAAAATACGAACCCAACTAAAACTCCGGGTAAAGAATACAAACCCAACTAAAACTCCGGGTAAAAAATACGAACCCAACTAAAACTCCGGGCAAAAATACTAACCCAACTAAAAAGTCCGGGTAAAAAATACGAACCCAACTAAAACTCCGGGTAAAAATACGAACCCAACTAAAGCTCCGGGTAAAATTACGAACCCAACTAAAAGTCCGGGTAAAAATACGAACCCAACTAAAAAATCCGGGTAACTCAAGACTCCGGGTAAAATTACGAACCCAACTAAAACTCCGGGTAAAATTACGAACCCAACTAAAACTCCGGGTAAAATTACGAACCCAAATAAAAGTCCGGGTACAAAATACGAACCCAACTAAAAGGTTCGGGTAAAATTACGAACCCAACTAAAAGTCCGGGTACAAAATATGAACCCAACTAAAAGGTCCGGGTAAAATTACGAACCCAACTAAAACTCCGGGTAAAATTATGAACCCAACTAAAAGTCCGGGTAAAAAATTCGAACCCAACTAAAAAGTCCGGGTAAAATTACGAACTCAACTAAAACTCCGGGTAAAATTACGAACCCAACTAAAACTCCGGGTAAAATTACGAACCCAACTAAAACTCCGGGTAAAATTACGAACCCAAATAAAAGTCCGGGTACAAAATACTAACCCAACTAAAACTCCGGGTAAAATTACGAACCCAACTAAAAGTCCGGGTAAAAAATACGAACCCAACTAAAAAGTCCGGGTAAAATTGCGAACAAAACTAAAACTCCGGGTAAAATTACGAACCCAACTAAAACTCCGGGTAAAATTACGAACCCAAGTAAAACTCCGGGTAAAATTACGAACCCAAGTAAAACTCCGGGTAAAATTACGAACCCAACTAAAACTCCCGGTAAAATTACGAACCCAACTAAAACTCCGGGTAAAATTACGAACCCAACTAAAAGTCCGGGTAAAAAATACGAACCCAGCTAAAAAGTCCGGGTAAAATTACGAACCCAAGTAAAACTCCGGGTAAAATTACGAACCCAACTAAAACTCCGGGTAAAATTACGAACCCAACTAAAAAGTTCGGGTAAAATTACTAACCCAAATAAAAAGTCCGGGTAAAATTACTAACCCAACTAAAACTCCGGGTAAAATTACGAACCCAACTAAAACTCCGGGTAAAATTACGAACCCAACTAAAAGTCCGGGTAAAAAATACGAACCCAACTAAAAAGTCCGGGTAAAATTACGAAACCCAACTAAAACTCCGGGTAAAATTACGAACCCAACTAAAACTCCGGGTAAAATTACGAACCCAACTAAAACTCCGGGTAAAATTACGAACCCAACTAAAAACTCCGGGTAAAATTACGAACCCAACTAGAAAGTGCGGGTAAAATTACGAACCCAACTAAAACTCCGGGTAAAAAACACGAACAAAACAAAAAAGTCCGGGTAACATTTAGAACCCAACTAAAACTCCGGGTAAAAAAATACGAACCCAACTAAAACTCCGGGCAAAAATACTAACCCAACTAAAAAGTCCGGGTAAAAAATACGAACACAACTAAAACTCCGGGTAAAAAATACGAACACAACTAAAGCTCCGGTAAAAAATACGAACCCAACTAAAACTCCGGGTAAAAAATACGAACCCAACTAAAACTCCGGGTAAAAATACGAACCCAACTAAAACTCCGGGTAAAAAAACGAACCCAACTAAAACTCCGGGTAAAAATACGAACCCAACTAAAACTCCGGGTAAAAATACGAACCCAACTAAAACTCCGGATAAAAAATACGAACCCAATACGAACCCAACTAAAACTCCGGGTAAAAAAACGAACCCAACTAAAACTCCGGGTAAAAAATACGAACCCAATACGAACCCAACTAAACTCCGGGCAAAAATACTAACCCAACTAAAAAGTCCGGGTAAAAAATACGAACCCAACTAAAACTCCGGGTAAAAATACGAACCCAACTAAAACTCCGGGGTAAAAATACGAACCCAACTAAAACTCCGGATAAAAAATACGAACCCAACTAAAACTCCGAGTAAAAAATACGAACCCAACTAAAAAGTCCGTTAAAAAATATGAACCCAACTAAAACTCCGGGTAAAATTACCAACACAACTAAAACTCCGGGTAAACATACGAACCCAACTAAAACTCCGGTAAAGAATACGAACCCAACTAAAACTCCGGGTAAAAAATACGAACCCAACTAAAACTCGGGTAAAATTACGATCCCAACTAAAAGACCGGGTAAAAAATACGAACCCAACTAAAAAGTCCGGGTAAAATTACGAACCCAACTAAAACTCCGGGTAAAAAATACGAAACCAACTAAAAAGTCCGGGTAAAATTACGAACCCAAGTAAAACTCCGGGTAAAATTACGAACCCAACTAAAACTCCGGGTAAAATTACGAACCCAACTAAAAGTCCGGGTAAAAAATACGAACGCAACTAAAAAGTCCGGGTAAAATTACGAACCCAACTAAAAGTCCGGGTAAAAAATACGAACCCAACTAAAAAAGTCCGGGTAAAATTACGAACCCAAGTAAAACTCCGGGTAAAATTACGAACCCAACTAAAACTCCAGGTAAAATTACGAACCCAACTAAAAAGTCCGGGTAAAATTACGAACCCAAATAAAAAGTCCGGGTAAAATTACTAACCCAACTAAAACTCCGGGTAAAATTACGAACTCAACTAAAACTCCGGGTAAAATTACGAACCCAACTAAAACTCCAGGTAAAATTACGAACCCAACTAAAAGTCCGGGTAAAAAATACGAACCCAACTAAAAAGTCCGGGTAAAATTACGAACCCAACTAAAACTCCGGGTAAAATTACGAACCCAACTAAAACTCCGGGTAAAATTACGAACCCAACTAAAACTCCGGGTAAAATTACGAACCCAACTAAAACTCCGGGTAAAATTACGAACCCAACTAAAAAGTGCGGGTAAAATTACGAACCCAACTAAAACTCCGAGTAAAAAATACGAACCAAACAAAAAAGTCCGGGTAACATTTAGAACCCAACTAAAACTCCGGGTAAAAAAATACGAACCCAACTAAAACTCCGGGCAAAAATACTAACCCAACTAAAAAGTCCGGGTAAAAAATACGAACCCAACTAAAACTCCGGGTAAAAATACGAACCCAACTAAAGCTCCGGGTAAAAATACGAACCCAACTAAAACTCCGGGTAAAAAATACGAACCCAACTAAAACTCCGGGTAAAAATACGAACCCAACTAAAACTCCTGGTAAAAATACGAACCCAACTAAAACTCCGGGTAAAAAATACGAACCCAACTAAAACTCCGGGTAAAAAATACGAACCCAACTAAAACTCCGGGCAAAAATACTAACCCAACTAAAAAGCCCGGGTAAAAAATACGAACCCAACTAAAACTCCGGGTAAAAATACGAACCCAACTAAAACTCCGGGTAAAAATACGAACCCAACTAAAACTCCGTATAAAAAATACGAACCCAACTAAAACTCCGGGTAAAAAATACGAACCCAACTAAAAAGTCCGGTAAAAAATATGAACCCAACTAAAACTCCGGGTAAAATTACCAACACAACTAAAACTCCGGGTAAAAATACGAACCCAACTAAAACTCCGGGTAAAAAATACGAACCCAACTAAAACTCCGGGTAAAAAATACGAACCCAACTAAAACTCCGGGTAAAATTACGAACCCAACTAAAAGTCCGGGTAAAAAATACGAACCCAACTAAAAAGTCCGGGTAAAATTACGAACCCAACTAAAACTTCGGGTAAAAAATACGAACCCAACTAAAAAGTCCGGGTAAAATTACGAACCCAAGTAAAACTCCGGGTAAAATTACGAACCCAACTAAAAGTCCGGGTAAAAAATACGAACCCAACTAAAAAGTCCGGGTAAAATTACGAACCCAACTAAAAGTCCGGGTAAAAAATACGAACCCAACTAAAAAGTCCGGGTAAAATTACGAATCCAAGTGAAACTCCGGGTAAAATTACGAACACAACTAAAACTCCGGGTAAGATTACGAACCCAACTAAAAGTCCGGGTAAAAAATACGAACCCAACTAAAACTCCGGGCAAAAATACTAACCCAACTAAAAAGTCCGGGTAAAAAATACGAACCCAACTGACACTCCGGGTAAAAATACAAACCCAACTAAAACTCCGGGTAAAACTACGAACCCAACTAAAACTCCGGGTAAAAAATACGAACCCAACTAAAAAGTATGGTAAAAAATATGAACCCAACTAAAACTCCGGGTAAAATTACCAACACAACTAAAAAGTCCGGGTAAAATTACGAACCCAACTAAAACTCCGGGTAAAATTACGATCCCAACTAAAACTCCGGGTAAAATTACGAACATAACTAAAAAGTCCGGGTAAAATTACGAACCCAAATAAAAAGTCCGGGTAAAATTACGAACCCAACTAAAACTCCGGGTAAAATTACGAACTCAACTAAAACTCCGGGTAAAATTACGAACCCAACTAAAACTCCGGGTAAAATTACGAACCCAACTAAAACTCGGGGTAAAATTACGACCCCAACTAAAACTCCGGGTAAAATTACGAACCCAACTAAAAAGTCCGGGTAAAATTACGAACCCAACTAAAACTCCGGGTAAAAAATACGAACCAATCAAAAAAGTCCGGGTAACATTTAGAACCCAACTAAAACTCCGGGTAAAAAAATACGAACCCAACTAAAAAGTCCGGGTAAAAAATACGAACCCAACTAAAACTCCGGGCAAAAATACGAACCCAACTAAAACTCCGGGTAAAAATACGAACACAACTAAAACTCCGGGTAAAAAATACGAACCCAACTTAAAGTCCGGGTAAAAATACGAACCCAACTAAAAAGTACGGGTAACTCAAGACTCCGGGTAAAATTGCGAACCCAACTAAAACTCCGGGTAAAATTACGAACCCAACTAAAACTCCGGGTAAAATTACGAACCCAAGTAAAACTCCGGGTAAAATTACGAACCCAGCTAAAACTCCGGGTGAAATTACGACCCCAACTAAAACTCCGGGTAAAATTACGAACCCAACTAAAAGTCCGGGTAAAAATACGAACCCAACTAAAAAGTACGGGTAACTCAAGACTCCGGGTAAAATTACGAACCCAACTAAAACTCCGGGTAAAATTACGAACCCAACTAAAACTCCGGGTAAAATTACGAACCCAACTAAAAGTCCGGGTAAAAAATTCGAACCCAACTAAAAAGTGCGGGTAAAATTACGAACCCAACTAAAACTCCGGGTAAAATTACGAACCCAACTAAAAAGTCCTGGTAAAATTACGAACCCAACTAAAAAGTCCGGGTAAAATTACGAACCCAACTAAAAGGTCCGGGTAAAATTACGAACCCAACTAAAACTCCGGGTAAAATTACGAACTCAACTAAAACTCCGGGTAAAATTACGAACCCAACTAAAACTCCGGGTAAAATTAAGAACCCAACTAAAAGTCCGGGTAAAAAATACGAACCCAACTAAAAAGTCCGGGTAAAATTACGAACCCAACTAAAACTCCGGTTAAAAATACGAACCCAACTAAAACTCCGGGTAAAAATACGAACCCAACTAAAACTCCGGGTAAAAAATACGAACCCAACTAAAACTCCGGCTAAAAAATACGAACCCAACTAAAACTCGGGGCAAAAATACTAACCCAACTAAAAAGTCCGGGTAAAAAATACGAACCCAACTAAAACTCCGGGTAAAAATACGAACCCAACTAAAACTCCGGGTAAAAATACGAACCCAACTAAAGCTCCGGGTAAAAATACGAACCCAACTAAAACTCCGGGTAAAAAATACGAACCCAACTAAAACTCCGGGTAAAAATACGAACCCAACTAAAACTCCTGGTAAAAATACGAACCCAACTAAAACTCCGGGTAAAAAATACGAACCCAACTAAAACTCCGGGTAAAAAATACGAACCCAACTAAAACTCCGGGCAAAAATACTAACCCAACTAAAAAGCCCGGGTAAAAAATACGAACCCAACTAAAACTCCGGGTAAAAATACGAACCCAACTAAAACTCCGGGTAAAAATACGAACCCAACTAAAACTCCGTATAAAAAATACGAACCCAACTAAAACTCCGGGTAAAAAATACGAACCCAACTAAAAAGTCCGGTAAAAAATATGAACCCAACTAAAACTCCGGGTAAAATTACCAACACAACTAAAACTCCGGGTAAAAATACGAACCCAACTAAAACTCCGGGTAAAAAATACGAACCCAACTAAAACTCCGGGTAAAAAATACGAACCCAACTAAAACTCCGGGTAAAATTACGAACCCAACTAAAAGTCCGGGTAAAAAATACGAACCCAACTAAAAAGTCCGGGTAAAATTACGAACCCAACTAAAACTTCGGGTAAAAAATACGAACCCAACTAAAAAGTCCGGGTAAAATTACGAACCCAAGTAAAACTCCGGGTAAAATTACGAACCCAACTAAAAGTCCGGGTAAAAAATACGAACCCAACTAAAAAGTCCGGGTAAAATTACGAACCCAACTAAAAGTCCGGGTAAAAAATACGAACCCAACTAAAAAGTCCGGGTAAAATTACGAATCCAAGTGAAACTCCGGGTAAAATTACGAACACAACTAAAACTCCGGGTAAGATTACGAACCCAACTAAAAGTCCGGGTAAAAAATACGAACCCAACTAAAACTCCGGGCAAAAATACTAACCCAACTAAAAAGTCCGGGTAAAAAATACGAACCCAACTGAAACTCCGGGTAAAAATACAAACCCAACTAAAACTCCGGGTAAAACTACGAACCCAACTAAAACTCCGGGTAAAAAATACGAACCCAACTAAAAAGTATGGTAAAAAATAATAACCCAACTAAAACTCCGGGTAAAATTACCAACACAACTAAAAAGTCCGGGTAAAATTACGAACCCAACTAAAACTCCGGGTAAAATTACGAACCCAACTAAAACTCCGGGTAAAATTACGAACATAACTAAAAAGTCCGGGTAAAATTACGAACCCAAATAAAAAGTCCGGGTAAAATTACGAACCCAACTAAAACTCCGGGTAAAATTACGAACTCAACTAAAACTCCGGGTAAAATTACGAACCCAACTAAAACTCCGGGTAAAATTACGAACCCAACTAAAACTCGGGGTAAAATTACGACCCCAACTAAAACTCCGGGTAAAATTACGAACCCAACTAAAAAGTCCGGGTAAAATTACGAACCCAACTAAAACTCCGGGTAAAAAATACGAACCAATCAAAAAAGTCCGGGTAACATTTAGAACCCAACTAAAACTCCGGGTAAAAAAATACGAACCCAACTAAAAAGTCCGGGTAAAAAATACGAACCCAACTAAAACTCCGGGCAAAAATACGAACCCAACTAAAACTCCGGGTAAAAATACGAACACAACTAAAACTCCGGGTAAAAAATACGAACCCAACTTAAAGTCCGGGTAAAAATACGAACCCAACTAAAAAGTACGGGTAACTCAAGACTCCGGGTAAAATTGCGAACCCAACTAAAACTCCGGGTAAAATTACGAACCCAACTAAAACTCCGGGTAAAATTACGAACCCAAGTAAAACTCCGGGGTAAAATTACGAACCCAGCTAAAACTCCGGGTGAAATTACGACCCCAACTAAAACTCCGGGTAAAATTACGAACCCAACTAAAAGTCCGGGTAAAAATACGAACCCAACTAAAAAGTACGGGTAACTCAAGACTCCGGGTAAAATTACGAACCCAACTAAAACTCCGGGTAAAATTACGAACCCAACTAAAACTCCGGGTAAAATTACGAACCCAACTAAAAGTCCGGGTAAAAAATTCGAACCCAACTAAAAAGTGCGGGTAAAATTACGAACCCAACTAAAACTCCGGGTAAAATTACGAACCCAACTAAAAAGTCCGGGTAAAATTACGAACCCAACTAAAAAGTCCGGGTAAAATTACGAACCCAACTAAAAGGTCCGGGTAAAATTACGAACCCAACTAAAACTCCGGGTAAAATTACGAACTCAACTAAAACTCCGGGTAAAATTACGAACCCAACTAAAACTCCGGGTAAAATTAAGAACCCAACTAAAAGTCCGGGTAAAAAATACGAACCCAACTAAAAAGTCCGGGTAAAATTACGAACCCAACTAAAACTCCGGTTAAAAATACGAACCCAACTAAAACTCCGGGTAAAAATACGAACCCAACTAAAACTCCGGGTAAAAAATACGAACCCAACTAAAACTCCGGCTAAAAAATACGAACCCAACTAAAACTCCGGGCAAAAATACTAACCCAACTAAAAAGTCCGGGTAAAAAATACGAACCCAACTAAAACTCCGGGTAAAAATACGAACCCAACTAAAACTCCGGGTAAAAATACGAACCCAACTAAAACTCCGGGTAAAAAATACGAACCCAACTAAAACTCCGGGTAAAAAATAGGAACCCAACTAAAAAGTCCGGTAAAAAATATGAACCCAACTAAAACTCCGGGTAAAATTACCAACACAACTAAAACTCCGGGTAAAAATACGAACCCAACTAAAACTCCGGGTAAAAAATACGAACCCAACTAAAACTCCGGGTAGAAAATACGAACCCAACTAAAACTCCGGGTAAAATTACGAACCCAACTAAAAGTCCGGGAAAAAATACGAACCCAACTAAAAAGTCCGGGTAAAATTACGAACCCAACTAAAACTCCGGGTAAAATTACGAACCCAACTAAAACTCCGGGTAAAAAATACGAACCCAACTAAAAAGTCCGGGTAAAATTACGAACCCAACTAAAAAGTCCGGGTAAAATTACGAACCCAACTAAAACTCCGGGTAAAATTACGAACTCAACTAAAACTCCGGGTAAAATTACGAACCCAACTAAAACTCCGGGTAAAAATACGAACCCAACTAAAACTCCTGGTAAAAATACGAACCCAACTAAAACTCCGGGTAAAAAATACGAACCCAACTAAAACTCCGGGTAAAAAATACGAACCCAACTAAAACTCCGGGCAAAAATACTAACCCAACTAAAAAGTCCGGGTAAAAAATACGAACCCAACTAAAACTCCGGGTAAAAATACGAACCCAACTAAAACTCCGGGTAAAAATACGAACCCAACTAAAACTCCGGATAAAAAATACGAACCCAACTAAAACTCCGGGTAAAAAATACGAACCCAACTAAAAAGTCCGGTAAAAAATATGAACCCAACTAAAACTCCGGGTAAAATTACCAACACAACTAAAACTCCGGGTAAAAATACGAACCCAACTAAAACTCCGGGTAAAAAATACGAACCCAACTAAAACTCCGGGTAAAAAATACGAACCCAACTAAAACTCCGGGTAAAATTACGAACCCAACTAAAAGTCCGGGTAAAAAATACGAACCCAACTAAAAAGTCCGGGTAAAATTACGAACCCAACTAAAACTCCGGGTAAAAAATACGAACCCAACTAAAAAGTCCGGGTAAAATTACGAACCCAAGTAAAACTCCGGGTAAAATTACGAACCCAACTAAAAGTCCGGGTAAAAAATACGAACCCAACTAAAAAGTCCGGGTAAAATTACGAACCCAACTAAAAGTCCGGGTAAAAAATACGAACCCAACTAAAAAGTCCGGGTAAAATTACGAATCCAAGTGAAACTCCGGGTAAAATTACGAACACAACTAAAACTCCGGGTAAGATTACGAACCCAACTAAAAGTCCGGGTAAAAAATACGAACCCAACTAAAACTCCGGGCAAAAATACTAACCCAACTAAAAAGTCCGGGTAAAAAATACGAACCCAACTAAAACTTCGGGTAAAAATACAAACCCAACTAAAACTCCGGGTAAAACTACGAACCCAACTAAAACTCCGGGTAAAAAATACGAACCCAACTAAAAAGTATGGTAAAAAATATGAACCCAACTAAAACTCCGGGTAAAATTACCAACACAACTAAAAAGTCCGGGTAAAATTACGAACCCAACTAAAACTCCGGGTAAAATTACGAACCCAACTAAAACTCCGGGTAAAATTACGAACCCAACTAAAAAGTCCGGGTAAAATTACGAACCCAAATAAAAAGTCCGGGTAAAATTACGAACGCAACTAAAACTCCGGGTAAAATTACGAACTCAACTAAAACTCCGGGTAAAATTACGAACCCAACTAAAACTCCGGGTAAAATTACGAACCCAACTAAAACTCGGGGTAAAATTACGAACCCAACTAAAACTCCGGGTAAAATTACGAACCCAACTAAAAAGTCCGGGTAAAATTACGAACCCAACTAAAACTCCGGGTAAAAAATACGAACCAAACAAAAAAGTCCGGGTAACATTTAGAACCCAACTAAAACTCCGGGTAAAAAAATACGAACCCAACTAAAAAGTCCGGGTAAAAAATACGAACCCAACTAAAACTCCGGGCAAAAATACGAACCCAACTAAAACTCCGGGTAAAAATACGAACCCAACTAAAACTCCGGGTAAAAAATACGAACCCAATTTAAAGTCCGGGTAAAAATACGAACCCAACTAAAAAGTACGGGTAACTCAAGACTCCGGGTAAAATTGCGAACCCAACTAAAACTCCGGGTAAAATTACGAACCCAACTAAAACTCCGGGTAAAATTACGAACCCAAGTAAAACTCCGGGTAAAATTACGAACCCAGCTAAAACTCCGGGTAAAATTACGACCCCAACTAAAACTCCGGGTAAAATTACGAACCCAACTAAAAGTCCGGGTAAAAATACGAACCCAACTAAAAAGTACGGGTAACTCAAGACTCCGGGTAAAATTACGAACCCAACTAAAACTCCGGGTAAAATTACGAACCCAACTAAAACTCCGGGTAAAATTACGAACCCAACTAAAAGTCCGGGTACAAAATACGAACCCAACTAAAAGGTCCGGGTAAAATTACGAACCCAACTAAAACTCCGGGTAAAATTATGAACCCAACTAAAAGTCCGGGTAAAAAATTCGAACCCAACTAAAAAGTGCGGGTAAGATTACGAACCCAACTAAAACTCCGGGTAAAATTACGAACCCAACTAAAAAGTCCGGGTAAAATTACGAACCCAACTAAAAAGTCCGGGTAATATTACGAACCCAACTAAAAGGTCCGGGTAAAATTACGAACCCAACTAAAACTCCGGGTAAAATTACGAACTCAACTAAAACTCCGGGTAAAATTACGAACCCAACTAAAACTCCGGGTAAAATTACGAACCCAACTAAAAGTCCGGGTAAAAAATACGAACCCAACTAAAAAGTCCGGGTAAAATTACGAACCCAACTAAAACTCCGGGTAAAAATACGAACCCAACTAAAACTCCGGGTAAAAATACGAACCCAACTAAAACTCCGGGTAAAAAATACGAACCCAACTAAAACTCCGGCTAAAAAATACGAACCCAACTAAAACTCCGGGCAAAAATACTAACCCAACTAAAAAGTCCGGGTAAAAAATACGAACCCAACTAAAACTCCGGGTAAAAATACGAACCCAACTAAAACTCCGGGTAAAAATACGAACCCAACTAAAACTCCGGGTAAAAAATACGAACCCAACTAAAACTCCGGGTAAAAAATAGGAACCCAACTAAAAAGTCCGGTAAAAAATATGAACCCAACTAAAACTCCGGGTAAAATTACCAACACAACTAAAACTCCGGGTAAAAATACGAACCCAACTAAAACTCCTTGTAAAAAATACGAACCCAACTAAAACTCCGGGTAAAAAATACGAACCCAACTAAAACTCCGGGTAAAATTACGAATCCAACTAAAACTCCGGGTAAAAAATACGAACCCAACTAAAAAGTCCGGGTAAAATTACGAACCCAACTAAAACTCCAGGTAAAATTACGAACCCAACTAAAACTCCGGGTAAAAAATACGAACCCAACTAAAAAGTCCGGGTAAAATTACGAACCCAACTAAAAAGTCCGGGTAAAATTACGAACCCAACTAAAACTCCGGGTAAAATTACGAACTCAACTAAAACTCCGGGTAAAATTACGAACCCAACTAAAACTCCGGGTAAAATTACGAACCCAACTAAAAGTCCGGGTAAAAAATACGAACCCAACTAAAAAGTCCGGGTAAAATTACGAACCCAACTAAAACTCCGGGTAAAATTACGAACCCAACTAAAACTCCGGGTAAAATTACGAACCCAAGTAAAACTCCGGGTAAAATTACGAACCCAAGTAAAACTCCGGGTAAAATTACGAACCCAACTAAAACTCCGGGTAAAATTACGACCCCAACTAAAACTCCGGGTAAAATTACGAACCCAACTAAAAGTCCGGGTAAAAATACGAACCCAACTAAAAAGTACGGGTAACTCAAGACTCCGGGTAAAATTACGAACCCAAGTAAAACTCCGGGTAAAACTACGAACCCAACTAAAACTCCGGGTAAAATTACGAACCCAACTAAAAGTCCGGGTACAAAATACGAACCCAACTAAAAGGTCCGGGTAAAATTACGAACCCAACTAAAACTCCGGGTAAAATTACGAACCCAACTAAAAGTCCGGGTAAAAAATACGAACCCAACTAAAAAGTCCGGGTAAAATTACGAACCCAAGTAAAACTCCGGGTAAAATTACGAACCCAACTAAAACTCCGGGTAAAATTACGAACCCAACTAAAAAGTCCGGGTAAAATTACGAACCCAAATAAAAAGTCCGGGTAAAATTACTAACCCAACTAAAACTCCGGGTAAAATTACGAACTCAACTAAAACTCCGGGTAAAATTACGAACCCAACTAAAACTCCGGGTAAAATTACGAACCCAACTAAAAGTCCGGGTAAAAATTACGAACCCAACTAAAAGTCCGGGTAAAAAATACGAACCCAACTAAAAAGTCCGGGCAAAATTACGAACCCAACTAAAACTCCGGGTAAAATTACGAACCCAACTAAAACTCCGGGTAAAATTACGAACCCAACTAAAACTCGGGGTAAAATTACGAACCCAACTAAAACTCCGGGTAAAATTACGAACCCAACTAAAAAGTCCGGGTAAAATTACGAACCCAACTAAAACTCCGGGTAAAAAATACGAACCAAACAAAAAAGTCCGGGTAACATTTAGAACCCAACTAAACCTCCGGGTAAAAAAATACGAATCCAACTAAAAAGTCCGGGTAAAAAATACGAACCCAACGAAAACTCCGGGCAAAAATACGAACCCAACTAAAACTCCGGGTAAAAATACGAACCCAACTAAAACTCCGGGTAAAAAATACGAACCCAACTAAAACTCCGGGTAAAAATACGAACCCAACTAAAACTCCGGGTAAAAATACGAACCCAACTAAAACTCCGGGTAAAAAATACGAACCCAACTAAAACTCCGGCTAAAAAATACGAACCCAACTAAAACTCCGGGCAAAAATACTAACCCAACTAAAAAGTCCGGGTAAAAAATACGAACCCAACTAAAACTCCGGGTAAAAATACGAACCCAACTAAAACTCCGGGTAAAAATACGAACCCAACTAAAACTCCGGGTAAAAAATACGAACCCAACTAAAACTCCGGGTAAAAAATACGAACCCAACTAAAACTCCGGGTAAAATTACGAACCCAACTAAAAGTCCGGGTAAAAAATACGAACCCAACTAAAAAGTCCGGGTAAAATTACGAACCCAACTAAAACTCCGGGTAAAAAATACGAACCCAACTAAAAAGTCCGGGTAAAATTACGAACCCAAGTAAAACTCCGGGTAAAATTACGAACCCAACTAAAAGTCCGGGTAAAAAATACGAACCCAACTAAAAAGTCCGGGTAAAATTACGAACCCAACTAAAAGTCCGGGTAAAAAATACGAACCCAACTAAAAAGTCCGGGTAAAATTACGAATCCAAGTGAAACTCCGGGTAAAATTACGAACACAACTAAAACTCCGGGTAAGATTACGAACCCAACTAAAAGTCCGGGTAAAAAATACGAACCCAACTAAAACTCCGGGCAAAAATACTAACCCAACTAAAAAGTCCGGGTAAAAAATACGAACCCAACTAAAACTTCGGGTAAAAATACAAACCCAACTAAAACTCCGGGTAAAACTACGAACCCAACTAAAACTCCGGGTAAAAAATACGAACCCAACTAAAAAGTATGGTAAAAAATATGAACCCAACTAAAACTCCGGGTAAAATTACCAACACAACTAAAAAGTCCGGGTAAAATTACGAACCCAACTAAAACTCCGGGTAAAATTACGAACCCAACTAAAACTCCGGGTAAAATTACGAACCCAACTAAAAAGTCCGGGTAAAATTACGAACCCAAATAAAAAGTCCGGGTAAAATTACGAACGCAACTAAAACTCCGGGTAAAATTACGAACTCAACTAAAACTCCGGGTAAAATTACGAACCCAACTAAAACTCCGGGTAAAATTACGAACCCAACTAAAACTCGGGGTAAAATTACGAACCCAACTAAAACTCCGGGTAAAATTACGAACCCAACTAAAAAGTCCGGGTAAAATTACGAACCCAACTAAAACTCCGGGTAAAAAATACGAACCAAACAAAAAAGTCCGGGTAACATTTAGAACCCAACTAAAACTCCGGGTAAAAAAATACGAACCCAACTAAAAAGTCCGGGTAAAAAATACGAACCCAACTAAAACTCCGGGCAAAAATACGAACCCAACTAAAACTCCGGGTAAAAATACGAACCCAACTAAAACTCCGGGTAAAAAATACGAACCCAATTTAAAGTCCGGGTAAAAATACGAACCCAACTAAAAAGTACGGGTAACTCAAGACTCCGGGTAAAATTGCGAACCCAACTAAAACTCCGGGTAAAATTACGAACCCAACTAAAACTCCGGGTAAAATTACGAACCCAAGTAAAACTCCGGGTAAAATTACGAACCCAGCTAAAACTCCGGGTAAAATTACGACCCCAACTAAAACTCCGGGTAAAATTACGAACCCAACTAAAAGTCCGGGTAAAAATACGAACCCAACTAAAAAGTACGGGTAACTCAAGACTCCGGGTAAAATTACGAACCCAACTAAAACTCCGGGTAAAATTACGAACCCAACTAAAACTCCGGGTAAAATTACGAACCCAACTAAAAGTCCGGGTACAAAATACGAACCCAACTAAAAGGTCCGGGTAAAATTACGAACCCAACTAAAACTCCGGGTAAAAAATACGAACCCAACTAAAAAGTCCGGGCAAAATTACGAACCCAACTAAAACTCCGGGTAAAATTACGAACCCAACTAAAACTCCGGGTAAAATTACGAACCCAACTAAAACTCGGGGTAAAATTACGAACCCAACTAAAACTCCGGGTAAAATTACGAACCCAACTAAAAAGTCCGGGTAAAATTACGAACCCAACTAAAACTCGGGGTAAAAAATACGAACCAAACAAAAAGTCCGGGTAACATTTAGAACCCAACTAAACCTCCGGTTAAAAAAATACGAATCCAACTAAAAAGTCCGGGTAAAAAATACGAACCCAACGAAAACTCCGGGCAAAAATACGAACCCAACTAAAACTCCGGGTAAAAATACGAACCCAACTAAAACTCCGGGTAAAAAATACGAACCCAACTAAAACTCCGGGTAAAAATACGAACCCAACTAAACTCCGGGTAAAAATACGAACCCAACTAAAACTCCGGGTAAAAAATACGAACCCAACTAAAACTCCGGCTAAAAAATACGAACCCAACTAAAACTCCGGGCAAAAATACTAACCCAACTAAAAAAGTCCGGGTAAAAAATACGAACCCAACTAAAACTCCGGGTAAAAATACGAACCCAACTAAAACTCCGGGTAAAAATACGAACCCAACTAAAACTCCGGGTAAAAAATACGAACCCAACTAAAAACTCCGGGTAAAAAATACGAACCCAACTAAAACTCCGGTAAAATTACGAACCCAACTAAAGTCCGGGTAAAAAATACGAACCCAACTAAAAAGTCCGGGTAAAATTACGAACCCAACTAAAACTCCGGGTAAAAAATACGAACCCAACTAAAAAGTCCGGGTAAAATTACGAACCCAAGTAAAACTCCGGGTAAAATTACGAACCCAACTAAAAGTCCGGGTAAAAAATACGAACCCAACTAAAAAGTCCGGGTAAAATTACGAACCCAACTAAAAGTCCGGGTAAAAAATACGAACCCAACTAAAAAGTCCGGGTAAAATTACGAATCCAAGTGAAACTCCGGGTAAAAATACTAACCCAACTAAAAAGTCCGGGTAAAAAATACGAACCCAACTAAAACTTCGGGTAAAAATACAAACCCAACTAAAACTCCGGGTAAAACTACGAACCCAACTAAAACTCCGGGTAAAAAATACGAACCCAACTAAAAAGTATGGTAAAAAATATGAACCCAACTAAAACTCCGGGTAAAATTACCAACACAACTAAAAAGTCCGGGTAAAATTACGAACCCAACTAAAACTCCGGGTAAAATTACGAACCCAACTAAAACTCCGGGTAAAATTACGAACCCAACTAAAAAGTCCGGGTAAAATTACGAACCCAAATAAAAAGTCCGGGTAAAATTACGAACGCAACTAAAACTCCGGGTAAAATTACGAACTCAACTAAAACTCCGGGTAAAATTACGAACCCAACTAAAACTCCGGGTAAAATTACGAACCCAACTAAAACTCGGGGTAAAATTACGAACCCAACTAAAACTCCGGGTAAAATTACGAACCCAACTAAAAAGTCCGGGTAAAATTACGAACCCAACTAAAACTCCGGGTAAAAAATACGAACCAAACAAAAAAGTCCGGGTAACATTTAGAACCCAACTAAAACTCCGGGTAAAAAAATACGAACCCAACTAAAAAGTCCGGGTAAAAAATACGAACCCAACTAAAACTCCGGGCAAAAATACGAACCCAACTAAAACTCCGGGTAAAAATACGAACCCAACTAAAACTCCGGGTAAAAAATACGAACCCAATTTAAAGTCCGGGTAAAAATACGAACCCAACTAAAAAGTACGGGTAACTCAAGACTCCGGGTAAAATTGCGAACCCAACTAAAACTCCGGGTAAAATTACGAACCCAACTAAAACTCCGGGTAAAATTACGAACCCAAGTAAAACTCCGGGTAAAATTACGAACCCAGCTAAAACTCCGGGTAAAATTACGACCCCAACTAAAACTCCGGGTAAAATTACGAACCCAACTAAAAGTCCGGGTAAAAATACGAACCCAACTAAAAAGTACGGGTAACTCAAGACTCCGGGTAAAATTACGAACCCAACTAAAACTCCGGGTAAAATTACGAACCCAACTAAAACTCCGGGTAAAATTACGAACCCAACTAAAAGTCCGGGTACAAAATACGAACCCAACTAAAAGGTCCGGGTAAAATTACGAACCCAACTAAAACTCCGGGTAAAATTATGAACCCAACTAAAAGTCCGGGTAAAAAATTCGAACCCAACTAAAAAGTGCGGGTAAGATTACGAACCCAACTAAAACTCCGGGTAAAATTACGAACCCAACTAAAAAGTCCGGGTAAAATTACGAACCCAACTAAAAAGTCCGGGTAATATTACGAACCCAACTAAAAGGTCCGGGTAAAATTACGAACCCAACTAAAACTCCGGGTAAAATTACGAACTCAACTAAAACTCCGGGTAAAATTACGAACCCAACTAAAACTCCGGGTAAAATTACGAACCCAACTAAAAGTCCGGGTAAAAAATACGAACCCAACTAAAAAGTCCGGGTAAAATTACGAACCCAACTAAAACTCCGGGTAAAAATACGAACCCAACTAAAACTCCGGGTAAAAATACGAACCCAACTAAAACTCCGGGTAAAAAATACGAACCCAACTAAAACTCCGGCTAAAAAATACGAACCCAACTAAAACTCCGGGCAAAAATACTAACCCAACTAAAAAGTCCGGGTAAAAAATACGAACCCAACTAAAACTCCGGGTAAAAATACGAACCCAACTAAAACTCCGGGTAAAAATACGAACCCAACTAAAACTCCGGGTAAAAAATACGAACCCAACTAAAACTCCGGGTAAAAAATAGGAACCCAACTAAAAAGTCCGGTAAAAAATATGAACCCAACTAAAACTCCGGGTAAAATTACCAACACAACTAAAACTCCGGGTAAAAATACGAACCCAACTAAAACTCCTTGTAAAAAATACGAACCCAACTAAAACTCCGGGTAAAAAATACGAACCCAACTAAAACTCCGGGTAAAATTACGAATCCAACTAAAAGTCCGGGTAAAAAATACGAACCCAACTAAAAAGTCCGGGTAAAATTACGAACCCAACTAAAACTCCAGGTAAAATTACGAACCCAACTAAAACTCCGGGTAAAAAATACGAACCCAACTAAAAAGTCCGGGTAAAATTACGAACCCAACTAAAAAGTCCGGGTAAAATTACGAACTCAACTAAAACTCCGGGTAAAATTACGAACTCAACTAAAACTCCGGGTAAAATTACGAACCCAACTAAAACTCCGGGTAAAATTACGAACCCAACTAAAAGTCCGGGTAAAAAATACGAACCCAACTAAAAAGTCCGGGTAAAATTACGAACCCAACTAAAACTCCGGGTAAAATTACGAACCCAACTAAAACTCCGGGTAAAATTACGAACCCAAGTAAAACTCCGGGTAAAATTACGAACCCAAGTAAAACTCCGGGTAAAATTACGAACCCAACTAAAACTCCGGGTAAAATTACGACCCCAACTAAAACTCCGGGTAAAATTACGAACCCAACTAAAAGTCCGGGTAAAAATACGAACCCAACTAAAACGTACGGGTAACTCAAGACTCCGGGTAAAATTACGAACCCAAGTAAAACTCCGGGTAAAACTACGAACTCAACTAAAACTCCGGGTAAAATTACGAACCCAACTAAAAGTCCGGGTACAAAATACGAACCGAACTAAAAGGTCCGGGTAAAATTACGAACCCAACTAAAACTCCGGGTAAAATTACGAACCCAACTAAAAGTCCGGGTAAAAAATACGAACCCAACTAAAAAGTCCGGGTAAAATTACGAACCCAAGTAAAACTCCGGGTAAAATTACGAACCCAACTAAAACTCCGGGTAAAATTACGAACCCAACTAAAAAGTCCGGGTAAAATTACGAACCCAAATAAAAAGTCCGGGTAAAATTACGAACGCAACTAAAACTCCGGGTAAAATTACGAACTCAACTAAAACTCCGGGTAAAATTACGAACCCAACTAAAACTCCGGGTAAAATTACGAACCCAACTAAAACTCGGGGTAAAATTACGAACCCAACTAAAACTCCGGGTAAAATTACGAACCCAACTAAAAAGTCCGGGTAAAATTACGAACCCAACTAAAACTCCGGGTAAAAAATACGAACCAAACAAAAAAGTCCGGGTAACATTTAGAACCCAACTAAAACTCCGGGTAAAAAAATACGAACCCAACTAAAAAGTCCGGGTAAAAAATACGAACCCAACTAAAACTCCGGGCAAAAATACGAACCCAACTAAAACTCCGGGTAAAAATACGAACCCAACTAAAACTCCGGGTAAAAAATACGAACCCAATTTAAAGTCCGGGTAAAAATACGAACCCAACTAAAAAGTACGGGTAACTCAAGACTCCGGGTAAAATTGCGAACCCAACTAAAACTCCGGGTAAAATTACGAACCCAACTAAAACTCCGGGTAAAATTACGAACCCAAGTAAAACTCCGGGTAAAATTACGAACCCAGCTAAAACTCCGGGTAAAATTACGACCCCAACTAAAACTCCGGGTAAAATTACGAACCCAACTAAAAGTCCGGGTAAAAATACGAACCCAACTAAAAAGTACGGGTAACTCAAGACTCCGGGTAAAATTACGAACCCAACTAAAACTCCGGGTAAAATTACGAACCCAACTAAAACTCCGGGTAAAATTACGAACCCAACTAAAAGTCCGGGTACAAAATACGAACCCAACTAAAAGGTCCGGGTAAAATTACGAACCCAACTAAAACTCCGGGTAAAAAATACGAACCCAACTAAAAAGTCCGGGCCAAATTACGAACCCAACTAAAACTCCGGGTAAAATTACGAACCCAACTAAAACTCCGGGTAAAATTACGAACCCAACTAAAACTCGGGGTAAAATTACGAACCCAACTAAAACTCCGGGTAAAATTACGAACCCAACTAAAAAGTCCGGGTAAAATTACGAACCCAACTAAAACTCGGGGTAAAAAATACGAACCAAACAAAAAAGTCCGGGTAACATTTAGAACCCAACTAAACCTCCTGGTAAAAAAATACGAATCCAACTAAAAAGTCCGGGTAAAAAATACGAACCCAACGAAAACTCCGGGCAAAAATACGAACCCAACTAAAACTCCGGGTAAAAATACGAACCCAACTAAAACTCCGGGTAAAAAATACGAACCCAACTAAAACTCCGGGTAAAAATACGAACCCAACTAAAACTCCGGGTAAAAATACGAACCCAACTAAAACTCCGGGTAAAAAATACGAACCCAACTAAAACTCCGGCTAAAAAATACGAACCCAACTAAAACTCCGGGCAAAAATACTAACCCAACTAAAAAGTCCGGGTAAAAAATACGAACCCAACTAAAACTCCGGGTAAAAATACGAACCCAACTAAAACTCCGGGTAAAAATACGAACCCAACTAAAACTCCGGGTAAAAAATACGAACCCAACTAAAACTCCGGGTAAAAAATACGAACCCAACTAAAACTCCGGGTAAAATTACGAACCCAACTAAAAGTCCGGGTAAAAAATACGAACCCAACTAAAAAGTCCGGGTAAAATTACGAACCCAACTAAAACTCCGGGTAAAAAATACGAACCCAACTAAAAAGTCCGGGTAAAATTACGAACCCAAGTAAAACTCCGGGTAAAATTACGAACCCAACTAAAAGTCCGGGTAAAAAATACGAACCCAACTAAAAAGTCCGGGTAAAATTACGAACCCAACTAAAAGTGCGGTTAAAAAATACGAACCCAACTAAAAAGTCCGGGTAAAATTACGAATCCAAGTGAAACTCCGGGTAAAATTACGAACACAACTAAAACTCCGGGTAAGATTACGAACCCAACTAAAAGTCCGGGTAAAAAATACGAACCCAACTAAAACTCCGGGCAAAAATACTAACCCAACTAAAAAGTCCGGGTAAAAAATACGAACCCAACTAAAACTTCGGGTAAAAATACAAACCCAACTAAAACTCCGGGTAAAACTACGAACCCAACTAAAACTCCGGGTAAAAAATACGAACCCAACTAAAAAGTATGGTAAAAAATATGAACCCAACTAAAACTCCGGGTAAAATTACCAACACAACTAAAAAGTCCGGGTAAAATTACGAACCCAACTAAAACTCCGGGTAAAATTACGAACCCAACTAAAACTCCGGGTAAAATTACGAACCCAACTAAAACTCGGGGTAAAATTACGAACCCAACTAAAACTCCGGGTAAAATTACGAACCCAACTAAAAAGTCCGGGTAAAATTACGAACCCAACTAAAACTCCGGGTAAAAAATACGAACCAAACAAAAAAGTCCGGGTAACATTTAGAACCCAACTAAAACTCCGGGTAAAAAAATACGAACCCAACTAAAAAGTCCGGGTAAAAAATACGAACCCAACTAAAACTCCGGGCAAAAATACGAACCCAACTAAAACTCCGGGTAAAAATACGAACCCAACTAAAACTCCGGGTAAAAAATACGAACCCAATTTAAAGTCCGGGTAAAAATACGAACCCAACTAAAAAGTACGGGTAACTCAAGACTCCGGGTAAAATTGCGAACCCAACTAAAACTCCGGGTAAAATTACGAACCCAACTAAAACTCCGGGTAAAATTACGAACCCAAGTAAAACTCCGGGTAAAATTACGAACCCAGCTAAAACTCCGGGTAAAATTACGACCCCAACTAAAACTCCGGGTAAAATTACGAACCCAACTAAAAGTCCGGGTAAAAATACGAACCCAACTAAAAAGTACGGGTAACTCAAGACTCCGGGTAAAATTACGAACCCAACTAAAACTCCGGGTAAAATTACGAACCCAACTAAAACTCCGGGTAAAATTACGAACCCAACTAAAAGTCCGGGTACAAAATACGAACCCAACTAAAAGGTCCGGGTAAAATTACGAACCCAACTAAAACTCCGGGTAAAATTATGAACCCAACTAAAAGTCCGGGTAAAAAATTCGAACCCAACTAAAAAGTGCGGGTAAGATTACGAACCCAACTAAAACTCCGGGTAAAATTACGAACCCAACTAAAAAGTCCGGGTAAAATTACGAACCCAACTAAAAAGTCCGGGTAATATTACGAACCCAACTAAAAGGTCCGGGTAAAATTACGAACCCAACTAAAACTCCGGGTAAAATTACGAACTCAACTAAAACTCCGGGTAAAATTACGAACCCAACTAAAACTCCGGGTAAAATTACGAACCCAACTAAAAGTCCGGGTAAAAAATACGAACCCAACTAAAAAGCCCGGGTAAAATTACGAACCCAACTAAAACTCCGGGTAAAAATACGAACCCAACTAAAACTCCGGGTAAAAATACGAACCCAACTAAAACTCCGGGTAAAAAATACGAACCCAACTAAAACTCCGGCTAAAAAATACGAACCCAACTAAAACTCCGGGCAAAAATACTAACCCAACTAAAAAGTCCGGGTAAAAAATACGAACCCAACTAAAACTCCGGGTAAAAATACGAACCCAACTAAAACTCCGGGTAAAAATACGAACCCAACTAAAACTCCGGGTAAAAAATACGAACCCAACTAAAACTCCGGGTAAAAAATAGGAACCCAACTAAAAAGTCCGGTAAAAAATATGAACCCAACTAAAACTCCGGGTAAAATTACCAACACAACTAAAACTCCGGGTAAAAATACGAACCCAACTAAAACTCCTTGTAAAAAATACGAACCCAACTAAAACTCCGGGTAAAAAATACGAACCCAACTAAAACTCCGGGTAAAATTACGAATCCAACTAAAAGTCCGGGTAAAAAATACGAACCCAACTAAAAAGTCCGGGTAAAATTACGAACCCAACTAAAACTCCAGGTAAAATTACGAACCCAACTAAAACTCCGGGTAAAAAATACGAACCCAACTAAAAAGTCCGGGTAAAATTACGAACCCAACTAAAAAGTCCGGGTAAAATTACGAACCCAACTAAAACTCCGGGTAAAATTACGAACTCAACTAAAACTCCGGGTAAAATTACGAACCCAACTAAAACTCCGGGTAAAATTACGAACCCAACTAAAAGTCCGGGTAAAAAATACGAACCCAACTAAAAAGTCCGGGTAAAATTACGAACCCAACTAAAACTCCGGGTAAAATTACGAACCCAACTAAAACTCCGGGTAAAATTACGAACCCAAGTAAAACTCCGGGTAAAATTACGAACCCAAGTAAAACTCCGGGTAAAATTACGAACCCAACTAAAACTCCGGGTAAAATTACGACCCCAACTAAAACTCCGGGTAAAATTACGAACCCAACTAAAAGTCCGGGTAAAAATACGAACCCAACTAAAACGTACGGGTAACTCAAGACTCCGGGTAAAATTACGAACCCAAGTAAAACTCCGGGTAAAACTACGAACCCAACTAAAACTCCGGGTAAAATTACGAACCCAACTAAAAGTCCGGGTACAAAATACGAACCCAACTAAAAGGTCCGGGTAAAATTACGAACCCAACTAAAACTCCGGGTAAAATTACGAACCCAACTAAAAGTCCGGGTAAAAAATACGAACCCAACTAAAAAGTCCGGGTAAAATTACGAACCCAAGTAAAACTCCGGGTAAAATTACGAACCCAACTAAAACTCCGGGTAAAATTACGAACCCAACTAAAAAGTCCGGGTAAAATTACGAACCCAAATAAAAAGTCCGGGTAAAATTACTAACCCAACTAAAACTCCGGGTAAAATTACGAACTCAACTAAAACTCCGGGTAAAATTACGAACCCAACTAAAACTCCGGGTAAAATTACGAACCCAACTAAAAGTCCGGGTAAAAATTACGAACCCAACTAAAAGTCCGGGTAAAAAATACGAACCCAACTAAAAAGTCCGGGCAAAATTACGAACCCAACTAAAACTCCGGGTAAAATTACGAACCCAACTAAAACTCCGGATAAAATTACGAACCCAACTAAAACTCGGGGTAAAATTACGAACCCAACTAAAACTCCGGGTAAAATTACGAACCCAACTAAAAAGTCCGGGTAAAATTACGAACCCAACTAAAACTCCGGGTAAAAAATACGAACCAAACAAAAAAGTCCGGGTAACATTTAGAACCCAACTAAACCTCCGGGTAAAAAAATACGATTCCAACTAAAAAGTCCGGGTAAAAAATACGAACCCAACGAAAACTCCGGGCAAAAATACGAACCCAACTAAAACTCCGGGTAAAAATACGAACCCAACTAAAACTCCGGGTAAAAAATACGAACCCAACTAAAACTCCGGGTAAAAATACGAACCCAACTAAAACTCCGGGTAAAAATACGAACCCAACTAAAACTCCGGGTAAAAAATACGAACCCAACTAAAACTCCGGCTAAAAAATACGAACCCAACTAAAACTCCGGGCAAAAATACTAACCCAACTAAAAAGTCCGGGTAAAAAATACGAACCCAACTAAAACTCCGGGTAAAAATACGAACCCAACTAAAACTCCGGGTAAAAACACGAACCCAACTAAAACTCCGGGTAAAAAATACGAACCCAACTAAAACTCCGGGTAAAAAATACGAACCCAACTAAAAAGTCCGGTAAAAAATATGAACCCAACTAAAACTCCGGGTAAAATTACGAACCCAACTAAAAGTCCGGGTAAAAAATACGAACCCAACTAAAAAGTCCGGGTAAAATTACGAACCCAACTAAAACTCCGGGTAAAATTACGAACCCAACTAAAACTCCGGGTAAAAATACGAACCCAACTAAAACTCCGGGTAAAAAATACGAACCCAACTAAAACTCCGGGTAAAAAATAGGAACCCAACTAAAAAGTCCGGTAAAAAATATGAACCCAACTAAAACTCCGGGTAAAATTACCAACACAACTAAAACTCCGGGTAAAAATACGAACCCAACTAAAACTCCGGGTAAAAAATACGAACCCAACTAAAACTCCGGGTAGAAAATACGAACCCAACTAAAACTCCGGGTAAAATTACGAACCCAACTAAAAGTCCGGGAAAAAATACGAACCCAACTAAAAAGTCCGGGTAAAATTACGAACCCAACTAAAACTCCGGGTAAAATTACGAACCCAACTAAAACTCCGGGTAAAAAATACGAACCCAACTAAAAAGTCCGGGTAAAATTACGAACCCAACTAAAAAGTCCGGGTAAAATTACGAACCCAACTAAAACTCCGGGTAAAATTACGAACTCAACTAAAACTCCGGGTAAAATTACGAACCCAACTAAAACTCCGGGTAAAAATACGAACCCAACTAAAACTCCTGGTAAAAATACGAACCCAACTAAAACTCCGGGTAAAAAATACGAACCCAACTAAAACTCCGGGTAAAAAATACGAACCCAACTAAAACTTCGGGCAAAAATACTAACCCAACTAAAAAGTCCGGGTAAAAAATACGAACCCAACTAAAACTCCGGGTAAAAATACGAACCCAACTAAAACTCCGGGTAAAAATACGAACCCAACTAAAACTCCGGATAAAAAATACGAACCCAACTAAAACTCCGGGTAAAAAATACGAACCCAACTAAAAAGTCCGGTAAAAAATATGAACCCAACTAAAACTCCGGGTAAAATTACCAACACAACTAAAACTCCGGGTAAAAATACGAACCCAACTAAAACTCCGGGTAAAAAATACGAACCCAACTAAAACTCCGGGTAAAAAATACGAACCCAACTAAAACTCCGGGTAAAATTACGAACCCAACTAAAAGTCCGGGTAAAAAATACGAACCCAACTAAAAAGTCCGGGTAAAATTACGAACCCAACTAAAACTCCGGGTAAAAAATACGAACCCAACTAAAAAGTCCGGGTAAAATTACGAACCCAAGTAAAACTCCGGGTAAAATTACGAACCCAACTAAAAGTCCGGGTAAAAAATACGAACCCAACTAAAAAGTCCGGGTAAAATTACGAACCCAACTAAAAGTCCGGGTAAAAAATACGAACCCAACTAAAAAGTCCGGGTAAAATTACGAATCCAAGTGAAACTCCGGGTAAAATTACGAACACAACTAAAACTCCGGGTAAGATTACGAACCCAACTAAAACTCCGGGTGAAATTACGACCCCAACTAAAACTCCGGGTAAAATTACGAACCCAACTAAAAGTCCGGGTAAAAATACGAACCCAACTAAAAAGTACGGGTAACTCAAGACTCCGGGTAAAATTACGAACCCAACTAAAACTCCGGGTAAAATTACGAACCCAACTAAAACTCCGGGTAAAATTACGAACCCAACTAAAAGTCCGGGTACAAAATACGAACCCAACTAAAAGGTCCGCGTAAAATTACGAACCCAACTAAAACTCCGGGTAAAATTATGAACCCAACTAAAAGTCCGGTAAAAAATTCGAACCCAACTAAAAAGTGCGGGTAAAATTACGAACCCAACTAAAACTCCGGGTAAAATTACGAACCCAACTAAAAAGTCCGGGTAAAATTACGAACCCAACTAAAAAGTCCGGGTAAAATTACGAACCCAACTAAAAGGTCCGGGTAAAATTACGACCCAACTAAAACTCCGGGTAAAATTACGAACTCAACTAAAACTCCGGGTAAAATTACGAACCCAACTAAAACTCCGGGTAAAATTAAGAACCCAACTAAAAGTCCGGGTAAAAAAATACGAACCCAACTAAAAAGTCCGGGTAAAATTACGAACCCAACTAAAACTCCGGGTAAAAATACGAACCCAACTAAAACTCCGGGTAAAAATACGAACCCAACTAAAACTCCGGGTAAAAAATACGAACCCAACTAAAACTCCGGCTAAAAAATACGAACCCAACTAAAACTCCGGGCAAAAATACTAACCCAACTAAAAGTCCGGGTAAAAAATACGAACCCAACTAAAACTCCGGGTAAAAATACGAACCCAACTAAAACTCCGGGTAAAAATACGAACCCAACTAAAAGTCCGGGTAAAAAATACGAACCCAACTAAAACTCCGGGTAAAAAATAGGAACCCAACTAAAAAGTCCGGTAAAAAATATGAACCCAACTAAAACTCCGGGTAAAATTACCAACACAACTAAAACTCCGGGTAAAAAATACGAACCCAACTAAAACTCCGGGTA
>CAXIES010000561.1:0-26492 GCA_964023965.1 Melinopterus prodromus
ACTAACCTTACCCGGACTTTTTAGTTGGGTTCGTAATTTTACCCGGACTTTTTAGTTGGGTTCGTATTTTTTACCCGGAGTTTTAGTTGGGTTCGTAATTTTACCCGGAGTTTTAGTTGGGTTCGTAATTTTACCCGGACTTTTTAGTTGTGTTGGTAATTTTACCCGGAGTTTTAGTTGGGGTCATATTTTTTACCGGACTTTTTAGTTGGGTTTGTATTTTTTACCCGGAGTTTTAGTTGGGTTCGTACTTTTTACCCGGAGTTTTAGTTGGGTTCGTATTTTTACCCGGAGTTTTAGTTGGGTTCGTATTTTTACCCGGAGTTTTAGTTGGGTTCGTATTTTTTACCCGGACTTTTTAGTTGGGTTAGTATTTTTGCCCGGAGTTTTAGTTGGGTTCGTATTTTTTACCCGGAGTTTTAGTTGGGTTCGTATTTTTTACCCGGAGTTTTAGTTGGGTTCGTATTTTTACCCGGAGTTTTAGTTGGGTTCGTATTTTTACCCGGAGTTTTAGTTGGGTTCGTATTTTTTACCCGCAGTTTTAGTTGGGTTCGTATTTTTACCGGAGCTTTAGTTGGGTTCGTATTTTTACCCGGAGTTTTAGTTGGGTTCGTATTTTTTACCCGGACTTTTTAGTTGGGTTAGTATTTTTGCCCGTAGTTTTAGTTGGGTTCGTATTTTTTTACCCGGAGTTTTAGTTGGGTTCTAAATGTTACCCGGACTTTTTTGTTTGGTTCGTATTTTTTACCCGGAGTTTTAGTTGGGTTCGTAATTTTACCCGCACTTTTTAGTTGGGTTCGTAATTTTACCCGGAGTTTTAGTTGGGTTCGTAATTTTACCCGGAGTTTTAGTTGGGTTCGTAATTTTACCCGGAGTTTTAGTTGGGTTCGTAATTTTACCCGGAGTTTTAGTTGGGTTCGTAATTTTACCCGGACTTTTTAGTTGGGTTCGTATTTTTTACCCGGACTTTTAGTTGGGTTCGTAATTTTACCCGGAGTTTTAGTTGGGTTCGTAATTTTACCCGTAGTTTTAGTTGAGTTCGTAATTTTACCCGGAGTTTTAGTTGGGTTAGTAATTTTACCCGGACTTTTTATTTGGGTTCGTAATTTTACCCGGACTTTTTAGTTGGGTTCGTAATTTTACCCGGAGTTTTAGTTGGGTTCGTAATTTTACCCGGAGTTTTACTTGGGTTCGTAATTTTACCCGGACGTTTTAGTTGGGTTCGTATTTTTTACCCGGACTTTTAGTTGGGTTCGTAATTTTACCCGGAGTTTTAGTTGGGTTCGTAATTTTACCCGGAGTTTTAGTTGGGTTCGTAATTTTACCCGGAGTTTTACTTGGGTTCGTAATTTTACCCGGAGTTTTACTTGGGTTCGTAATTTTACCCGGAGTTTTAGTTGGGTTCGTAATTTTACCCGGAGTTTTAGTTGGGTTCGTAATTTTACCCGGACTTTTTAGTTGTGTTGGTAATTTTACCCGGACTTTTTAGTTGGGTTCGCATTTTTTACCCGGACTTTTAGTTGGGTTCATAATTTTACCCGGAGTTTTAGTTGGGTTCGTAATTTTACCCGGACCTTTTAGTTGGGTTCGTATTTTGTACCCGGACTTTTAGTTGGGTTCGAAATTTTACCCGGAGTTTTAGTTGGGTTCGTAATTTTACCCGGAGTTTTAGTTGGGTTCGTAATTTTACCCGGAGTCTTGAGTTACCCGGACTTTTTAGTTGGGTTCGTATTTTTACCCGGACTTTTAGTTGGGTTCGTAATTTTACCCGGAGTTTTAGTTGGGTTCGTAATTTTACCCGGAGTTTTAGTTGGGTTCGTAATTTTACCCGGAGTTTTAATTGGGTTCGTAATTTTACCCGGAGTTTTACTTGGGTTCGTTATTTTACCCGGAGTTTTAGTTGGGTTCGTAATTTTACCCGGAGTTTTAGTTGGGTTCGTAATTTTACCCGGACTTTTTAGTTGGGTTCGTATTTTTTACCCGGACTTCTAGTTGGGTTCGTAATTTTACCCGGAGTTTTACTTGGGTTCGTAATTTTACCCGAAGTTTTAGTTGGGTTCGTAATTTTACCCGGAGTTTTAGTTGGGTTCGTAATTTTACCCGGACTTTTTAGTTGGGTTCGTATTTTTTACCCGGACTTTTAGTTGGGTTCGTAATTTTACCCGGAGTTTTAGTTGGGTTCGTAATTTTACCCGGAGTTTTAGTTGAGTTCGTAATTTTACCCAGAGTTTTAGTTGGGTTTCTTAATTTTACCCGGACTTTTTAGTTGGGTTCGTAATTTTACCCGGACTTTTTAGTTGGGTTCGTATTTTTTACCCGGAGTTTTAGTTGGGTTCGTAATTTTACCCCGAGTTTTAGTTGGGTTCGTAATTTTACCCGGACTTTTTAGTTGGGTTCGTATTTTTTACCCGGAGTTTTAGTTGGGTTCGAATTTTTTACCCGGAGTTTTAGTTGGGTTCGTATTTTTTACCCGGAGTTTTAGTTGGGTTCGTATTTTTACCCGGAGTTTTAGTTGTGTTGGTAATTTTACCCGGAGTTTTAGTTGGGTTCATATTTTTTACCCGGAGTTTTAGTTGCGTTCGTATTTTTACCCGGAGTTTTAGTTGGGTTAGTATTTTTGCCCGGAGTTTTAGTTGGGTTCGTATTTTTTACCCGGACTTTTAGTTGGGTTCGTAATTTTACCCGGAGTTTTAGTTCGGTTCGTAATTTTACCCGGGGTTTCACTTGGGTTCGTAATTTTACCCGGACTTTTTAGTTGGGTTCGTATTTTTTACCCGGACTTTTAGTTGGGTTCGTAATTTTACCCGGACTTTTTAGTTGGGTTCGTATTTTTTACCCGGACTTTTAATTGGGTTCGTAATTTTACCCGGAGTTTTAGTTGGGTTCGTAATTTTACCCGGAGTTTTACTTGGGTTCGTAATTTTACCCGGACTTTTTAGTTGGGTTCGTATTTTTTACCCGGAGTTTTAGTTGGGTTCGTAATTTTACCCGGACTTTTTAGTTGGGTTCGTATTTTTTCCCGGACTTTTAGTTGGGTTCGTAATTTTACCCGGAGTTTTAGTTGGGTTCGTATTTTTTACCCGGAGTTTTAGTTGGGTTCGTATTTTTACCCGGAGTTTTAGTTGGGTTCGTATTTTTACCCGGAGTTTTAGTTGTGTTGGTAATTTTACCCGGAGTTTTAGTTGGGTTCATATTTTTTACCGGACTTTTTAGTTGGGTTCGTATTTTTTACCCGGAGTTTTAGTTGGGTTCGTATTTTTTATCCGGAGTTTTAGTTGGGTTCGTATTTTTACCCGGAGTTTTAGTTGGGTTCGTATTTTTACCCGGAGTTTTAGTTGGGTTCGTATTTTTTACCCGGACTTTTTAGTTGGGTTAGTATTTTTGCCCGGAGTTTTAGTTGGGTTCGTATTTTTTACCCGGAGTTTTAGTTGGGTTCGTATTTTTGACCCGGAGTTTTAGTTGGGTTCGTATTTTTACCCGGAGTTTTAGTTGGGTTCGTATTTTTACCCGGAGTTTTAGTTGGGTTCGTATTTTTTACCCGGAGTTTTAGTTGGGTTCGTATTTTTACCTGGAGCTTTAGTTGGGTTCGTATTTTTACCCGGAGTTTTAGTTGGGTTCGTATTTTTTACCCGGACTTTTTAGTTGGGTTAGTATCTTTGCCCGGAGTTTTAGTTGGGTTCGTATTTTTTTACCCGGAGTTTTAGTTGGGTTCTAAATGTTACCCGGACTTTTTTGTTTGGTTCGTATTTTTTACCCGGAGTTTTAGTTGGGTTCGTAATTTTACCCGCACTTTTTAGTTGGGTTCGTAATTTTACCCGGAGTTTTAGTTGGGTTCGTAATTTTACGCGGAGTTTTAGTTAGGTTCGTAATTTTACCCGGAGTTTTAGTTGGGTTCGTAATTTTACCCGGAGTTTTAGTTGGGTTAGTAATTTTACCCGGACTTTTTAGTTGGGTTCGTATTTTTTACCCGGACTTTTAGTTGGGTTCGTAATTTTACCCGGAGTTTTAGTTGGGTTCGTAATTTTACCCGGAGTTTTAGTTGAGTTCGTAATTTTACCCGGAGTTTTAGTTGGGTTAGTAATTTTACCCGGACTTTTTATTTGGGTTCGTAATTTTACCCGGACTTTTTAGTTGGGTTCGTAATTTTACCCGGAGTTTTAGTTGGGTTCGTAATCTTACCCGGAGTTTTACTTGGGTTCGTAATTTTACCCGGAATTTTTAGTTGGGTTCGTATTTTTTATCCGGACTTTTAGTTGGGTTCGTAATTTTACCCGGAGTTTTAGTTGGGTTCGTAATTTTACCCGGAGTTTTAGTTGGGTTCGTAATTTTACCCGGAGTTTTAGTTGGGTTCGTAATTTTACCCGGAGTTTTAGTTGGGTTCGTAATTTTACCCGGACTTTTTAGTTGGGTTCGTATTTTTTACCCGGACTTTTAGTTGGGTTCGTAATTTTACCCGGAGTTTTAGTTGGGTTCGTAATTTTACCCGGAGTTTTAGTTGAGTTCGTAATTTTACCCGGAGTTTTAGTTGGGTTCGTAATTTTACCCGGACTTTTTAGTTGGGTTCGTAATTTTACCCGGACTTTTTAGTTGGGTTCGTAATTTTACCCGGACTTTTTAGTTGGGTTCGTAATTTTACCCGGAGTTTCAGTTGGGTTCGTAATTTTACCCGGACTTTTTAGTTGGGTTCGAATTTTTTACCCGGACTTTTAGTTGGGTTCATAATTTTACCCGGAGTTTTAGTTGGGTTCGTAATTTTACCCGGACCTTTTAGTTGGGTTCGTATTTTGTTCCCGGACTTTTAGTTGGGTTCGTAATTTTACCCGGAGTTTTAGTTGGGTTCGTAATTTTACCCGGACTTTTAGTTGGGTTCGTAATTTTAACCGGAGTCTTGAGTTACCCGGACTTTTTAGTTGGGTTCGTATTTTTACCCGGACTTTTAGTTGGGTTCGTAATTTTACCCGGAGTTTTAGTTGGGTTCGTAATTTTACCCGGAGTTTTAGTTGGGTTCGTAATTTTACCCGGAGTTTTACTTGGGTTCGTAATTTTACCCGGAGTTTTACTTGGGTTCGTAATTTTACCCGGAGTTTTACTTGGGTTCGTAATTTTACCCGGAGTTTTAGTTGGGTTCGTAATTTTACCCGGACTTTTTAGTTGGGTTCGCATTTTTTACCCGGACTTTTAGTTGGGTTCGTAATTTTACCCGGAGTTTTAGTTGGGTTCGTAATTTTACCCGGAGTTTTAGTTGAGTTCGTAATTTTACCCGGAGTTTTAGTTGGGTTCGTAACTTTACCCGGACTTTTTAGTTGGGTTCGTAATTTTACCCGAACTTTTTAGTTGGGTTCGTATTTTTTACCCGGAGTTTTAGTTGGGTTCGTAATTTTACCCGGAGTTTTAGTTGGGTTCGTAATTTTACCCGGACTTTTTAGTTGTGTTGGTAATTTTACCCGGAGTTTTAGTTGGGGTCATATTTTTTACCGGACTTTTTAGTTGGGTTTGTATTTTTTACCCGGAGTTTTAGTTGGGTTCGTACTTTTTACCCGGAGTTTTAGTTGGGTTCGTATTTTTACCCGGAGTTTTAGTTGGGTTCGTATTTTTACCCGGAGTTTTAGTTGGGTTCGTATTTTTTACCCGGACTTTTTAGTTGGGTTAGTATTTTTGCCCGGAGTTTTAGTTGGGTTCGTATTTTTTACCCGGAGTTTTAGTTGGGTTCGTATTTTTTACCCGGAGTTTTAGTTGGGTTCGTATTTTTACCCGGAGTTTTAGTTGGGTTCGTATTTTTACCCGGAGTTTTAGTTGGGTTCGTATTTTTTACCCGCAGTTTTAGTTGGGTTCGTATTTTTACCCGGAGCTTTAGTTGGGTTCGTATTTTTACCCGGAGTTTTAGCTGGGTTCGTATTTTTTACCCGGACTTTTTAGTTGGGTTAGTATTTTTGCCCGTAGTTTTAGTTGGGTTCGTATTTTTTTACCCGGAGTTTTAGTTGGGTTCTAAATGTTACCCGGACTTTTTTGTTTGGTTCGTATTTTTTACCCGGAGTTTTAGTTGGGTTCGTAATTTTACCCGCACTTTTTAGTTGGGTTCGTAATTTTACCCGGAGTTTTAGTTGGGTTCGTAATTTTACCCGGAGTTTTAGTTGGGTTCGTAATTTTACCCGGAGTTTTAGTTGGGTTCGTAATTTTACCCGGAGTTTTAGTTGGGTTCGTAATTTTACCCGGACTTTTTAGTTGGGTTCGTATTTTTTACCCGGACTTTTAGTTGGGTTCGTAATTTTACCCGGAGTTTTAGTTGGGTTCGTAATTTTACCCGTAGTTTTAGTTGAGTTCGTAATTTTACCCGGAGTTTTAGTTGGGTTAGTAATTTTACCCGGACTTTTTATTTGGGTTCGTAATTTTACCCGGACTTTTTAGTTGGGTTCGTAATTTTACCCGGAGTTTTAGTTGGGTTCGTAATTTTACCCGGAGTTTTACTTGGGTTCGTAATTTTACCCGGACTTTTTAGTTGGGTTCGTATTTTTTACCCGGACTTTTAGTTGGGTTCGTAATTTTACCCGGAGTTTTAGTTGGGTTCGTAATTTTAGCCGGAGTTTTAGTTGAGTTCGTAATTTTACCCGGAGTTTTAGTTGGGTTCGTAATTTTACCCTGAGTTTTACTTGGGTTCGTAATTTTGCCCGGAGTTTTACTTGGGTTCGTAATTTTACCCGGAGTTTTGGTTGGGTTCGTAATTTTACCCGGAGTTTTAGTTGGGTTCGTAATTTTACCCGGACTTTTTAGTTGGGTTCGCATTTTTTACCCGGACTTTTAGTTGGGTTCGTAATTTTACCCGGAGTTTTAGTTGGGTTCGTAATTTTACCCGGAGTTTTAGTTGAGTTCGTAATTTTACCCGGAGTTTTAGTTGGGTTCGTAATTTTACCCGGAGTTTTTAGTTGGGTTCGTAATTTTACCCGTACTTTTTAGTTGGGTTCGTATTTTTTACCCGGAGTTTTAGTTGGGTTCGTAATTTTACCCGGAGTTTTAGTTGGGTTCGTAATTTTACCCGGACTTTTTAGTTGTGTTGGTAATTTTACCCGGAGTTTTAGTTGGGTTCATATTTTTTACCGGACTTTTTAGTTGGGTTCGTATTTTTTACCCGGAGTTTTAGTTGGGTTCGTATTTTTTACCCGGAGTTTTAGTTGGGTTCGTATTTTTACCCGGAGTTTTAGTTGGGTTCGTATTTTTACCCGGAGTTTTAGTTGGGTTCGTATTTTTTACCCGGACTTTTTAGTTGGGTTAGTATTTTTGCCCGGAGTTTTAGTTGGGTTCGTATTTTTTACCCGGAGTTTTAGTTGGGTTCGTATTTTTTACCCGGAGTTTTAGTTAGGTTCGTATTTTTACCCGGAGTTTTAGTTGGCTTCGCATTTTTACCCGGAGTTTTAGTTGGGTTCGTATTTTTTACCCGCAGTTTTAGTTGGGTTCGTATTTTTACCCGGAGCTTTAGTTGGGTTCGTATTTTTACCCGGAGTTTTAGTTGGGTTCGTATTTTTTACCCGGACTTTTTAGTTGGGTTAGTATTTTTGCCCGGAGTTTTAGTTGGGTTCGTATTTTTTTACCCGGAGTTTTAGTTGGGTTCTAAATGTTACCCGGACTTTTTTGTTTGGTTCGTATTTTTTACCCGGAGTTTTAGTTGGGTTCGTAATTTTACCCGCACTTTTTAGTTGGGTTCGTAATTTTACCCGGAGTTTTAGTTGGGTTCGTAATTTTACCCGGAGTTTTAGTTGGGTTCGTAATTTTACCCGGAGTTTTAGTTGGGTTCGTAATTTTACCCGGGGTTTTAGTTGGGTTCGTAATTTTACCCGGAGTTTTTAGTTGGGTTCGTATTTTTTACCCGGACTTTTAGTTGGGTTCGTAATTTTACCCGGAGTTTTAGTTGGGTTCGTAATTTTACCCGTAGTTTTAGTTGAGTTCGTAATTTTACCCGGAGTTTTATTTGGGTTAGTAATTTTACCCGGACTTTTTATTTGGGTTCGTAATTTTACCCGGACTTTTTAGTTGGGTTCGTAATTTTACCCGGAGTTTTAGTTGGGTTCGTAATTTTACCCGGAGTTTTACTTGGGTTCGTAATTTTACCCGGACTTTTTAGTTGGGTACGTATTTTTTACCCGGACTTTTAGTTGGGTTCGTAATTTTACCCGGAGTTTTAGTTGGGTTCGTAATTTTACCCGGAGTTTTAGTTGGGTTCGTAATTTTACCCGGAGTTTTACTTGGGTTCGTAATTTTACCCGGAGTTTTACTTGGGTTCGTAATTTTACCCGGAGTTTTAGTTGGGTTCGTAATTTTACCCGGAGTTTTAGTTGGGTTCGTAATTTTACCCGGACTTTTTAGTTGGGTTCGTATTTTTTACCCGGACTTTTAGTTGGGTTCGTAATTTTACCCGGAGTTTTAGTTGGGTTCGTAATTTTACCCGGAGTTTTAGTTGAGTTCGTAATTTTACCCGGAGTTTTAGTTGGGTTCGTAATTTTACCCGGACTTTTTAGTTGGCTTCGTAATTTTACCCGGACTTTTTAGTTGGGTTCGTAATGTTACCCGGACTTTTTAGTTGGGTTCGTAATTTTACCCGGAGTTTTAGTTGGGTTCGTAATTTTACCCGGACTTTTTAGTTGGGTTCGAATTTTTTACCCGGACTTTTAGTTGGGTTCATAATTTTACCCGGAGTTTTAGTTGGGTTCGCAATTTTACCCGGAGTTTTAGTTGGGTTCGTATTTTTACCCGGAGTTTTAGTTGTGTTGGTAATTTTACCCGGAGTTTTAGTTGGGTTCATAGTTTTTACCCGGAGTTTTAGTTGGGTTCGTATTTTTACCCGGAGTTTTAGTTGGGTTCGTAATTTTACCCGGACTTTTTAGTTGGGTTCGTATTTTTTACCCGGAGTTTTAGTTGGGTTCGTAATTTTACCCGGAGTTTTAGTTGTGTTCGTAATTTTACCCGGACTTTTTAGTTGTGTTGGTAATTTTACCCGGAGTTTTAGTTGGGTTCATATTTTTTACCGGACTTTTTAGTTGGGTTCGTATTTTTTACCCGGAGTTTTAGTTGGGTTCGTATTTTTACCCGGAGTTTTAGTTCGGTTCGTATTTTTACCCGGAGTTTTAGTTGGGTTCGTATTTTTACCCGGAGTTTTAGTTGGGTTCGTATTTTTTACCCGCAGTTTTAGTTGAGATCGTATTTTTACCCGGAGCTTTAGTTGGGTTCGTAATTTTACCCGGAGTTTTAGTTGGGTTCGTAATTTTACCCGGAGTTTTACTTGGGTTCGTAATTTTGCCCGGAGTTTTACTTGGGTTCGTAATTTTACCCGGAGTTTTAGTTGGGTTCGTAATTTTACCCGGAGTTTTAGTTGGGTTCGTAATTTTACCCGGACTTTTTAGTTGGGTTCGCATTTTTTACCCGGACTTTTGGTTGGGTTCGTAATTTTACCCGGAGTTTTAGTTGGGTTCGTAATTTTACCCGGAGTTTTAGTTGAGTTCGTAATTTTACCCGGAGTTTTAGTTGGGTTCGTAATTTTACCCGGAGTTTTTAGTTGGGTTCGTAATTTTACCCGGACTTTTTAGTTGGGTTCGTATTTTTTACCCGGAGTTTTAGTTGGGTTCGTAATTTTACCCGGAGTTTTAGTTGGGTTCGTAATTTTACCCGGACTTTTTAGTTGTGTTGGTAATTTTACCCGGAGTTTTAGTTGGGTTCATATTTTTTACCGGACTTTTTAGTTGGGTTCGTATTTTTTACCCGGAGTTTTAGTTGGGTTCGTATTTTTTACCCGGAGTTTTAGTTGGGTTCGTATTTTTACCCGGAGTTTTAGTTGGGTTCGTATTTTTACCCGGAGTTTTAGTTGGGTTCGTATTTTTTACCCGGACTTTTTAGTTGGGTTAGTATTTTTGCCCGGAGTTTTAGTTGGGTTCGTATTTTTTACCCGGAGTTTTAGTTGGGTTCGTATTTTTTACCCGGAGTTTTAGTTGGGTTCGTATTTTTACCCGGAGTTTTAGTTGGGTTCGTATTTTTACCCGGAGTTTTAGTTGGGTTCGTATTTTTTACCCGCAGTTTTAGTTGGGTTCGTATTTTTACCCGGAGCTTTAGTTGTGTTCGTATTTTTACCCGGAGTTTTAGTTGGGTTCGTATTTTTTACCCGGACTTTTTAGTTGGGTTAGTATTTTTGCCCGGAGTTTTAGTTGGGTTCGTATTTTTTTACCCGGAGTTTTAGTTGGGTTCTAAATGTTACCCGGACTTTTTTGTTTGGTTCGTATTTTTTACCCGGAGTTTTAGTTGGGTTCGTAATTTTACCCGCACTTTTTAGTTGGGTTCGTAATTTTACCCGGAGTTTTAGTTGGGTTCGTAATTTTACCCGGAGTTTTAGTTGGGTTCGTAATTTTACCCGGAGTTTTAGTTGGGTTCGTAATTTTACCCGGGGTTTCAGTTGGGTTCGTAATTTTACCCGGAGTTTTTAGTTGGGTTCGTATTTTTTACCCGGACTTTTAGTTGGGTTCGTAATTTTACCCGGAGTTTTAGTTGGGTTCGTAATTTTACCCGTAGTTTTAGTTGAGTTCGTAATTTTACCCGGAGTTTTATTTGGGTTAGTAATTTTACCCGGACTTTTTATTTGGGTTCGTAATTTTACCCGGACTTTTTAGTTGGGTTCGTAATTTTACCCGGAGTTTTAGTTGGGTTCGTAATTTTACCCGGAGTTTTACTTGGGTTCGTAATTTTACCCGGACTTTTTAGTTGGGTTCGTATTTTTTACCCGGACTTTTAGTTGGGTTCGTAATTTTACCCGGAGTTTTAGTTGGGTTCGTAATTTTACCCGGAGTTTTAGTTGGGTTCGTAATTTTACCCGGAGTTTTACTTGGGTTCGTAATTTTACCCGGAGTTTTACTTGGGTTCGTAATTTTACCCGGAGTTTTAGTTGGGTTCGTAATTTTACCCGGAGTTTTAGTTGGGTTCGTAATTTTACCCGGACTTTTTAGTTGGGTACGTATTTTTTACCCGGACTTTTAGTTGGGTTCGTAATTTTACCCGGAGTTTTAGTTGGGTTCGTAATTTTACCCGGAGTTTTAGTTGAGTTCGTAATTTTACCCGGAGTTTTAGTTGGGTTCGTAATTTTACCCGGACTTTTTAGTTGGGTTCGTAATTTTACCCGGACTTTTTAGTTGGGTTCGTAATTTTACCCGGACTTTTTAGTTGGGTTCGTAATTTTACCCGGAGTTTTAGTTGGGTTCGTAATTTTACCCGGACTTTTTAGTTGGGTTCGAATTTTTTACCCGGACTTTTAGTTGGGTTCATAATTTTACCCGGAGTTTTAGTTGGGTTCGCAATTTTACCCGGAGTTTTAGTTGGGTTCGTATTTTTACCCGGAGTTTTAGTTGTGTTGGTAATTTTACCCGGAGTTTTAGTTGGGTTCATATTTTTTACCCGGAGTTTTAGTTGGGTTCGTATTTTTACCCGGAGTTTTAGTTGGGTTCGTAATTTTACCCGGACTTTTTAGTTGGGTTCGTATTTTTTACCCGGAGTTTTAGTTGGGTTCGTAATTTTACCCGGAGTTTTAGTTGTGTTCGTAATTTTACCCGGACTTTTTAGTTGTGTTGGTAATTTTACCCGGAGTTTTAGTTGGGTTCGTAATTTTACCCGGAGTTTTACTTGGGTTCGTAATTTTACCCGGACTTTTTAGTTGGGTTCGTAATTTTACCCGGAGTTTTAGTTGGGTTCGTAATTTTACCCGGAGTTTTACTTGGGTTCGTAATTTTACCCGGACTTTTTAGTTGGGTACGTATTTTTTACCCGGACTTTTAGTTGGGTTCGTAATTTTACCCGGAGTTTTAGTTGGGTTCGTAATTTTACCCGGAGTTTTAGTTGGGTTCGTAATTTTACCCGGAGTTTTACTTGGGTTCGTAATTTTACCCGGAGTTTTACTTGGGTTCGTAATTTTACCCGGAGTTTTAGTTGGGTTCGTAATTTTACCCGGAGTTTTAGTTGGGTTCGTAATTTTACCCGGACTTTTTAGTTGGGTTCGTATTTTTTACCCGGACTTTTAGTTGGGTTCGTAATTTTACCCGGAGTTTTAGTTGGGTTCGTAATTTTACCCGGAGTTTTAGTTGAGTTCGTAATTTTACCCGGAGTTTTAGTTGGGTTCGTAATTTTACCCGGACTTTTTAGTTGGCTTCGTAATTTTACCCGGACTTTTTAGTTGGGTTCGTAATGTTACCCGGACTTTTTAGTTGGGTTCGTAATTTTACCCGGAGTTTTAGTTGGGTTCGTAATTTTACCCGGACTTTTTAGTTGGGTTCGAATTTTTTACCCGGACTTTTAGTTGGGTTCATAATTTTACCCGGAGTTTTAGTTGGGTTCGCAATTTTACCCGGAGTTTTAGTTGGGTTCGTATTTTTACCCGGAGTTTTAGTTGTGTTGGTAATTTTACCCGGAGTTTTAGTTGGGTTCATAGTTTTTACCCGGAGTTTTAGTTGGGTTCGTATTTTTACCCGGAGTTTTAGTTGGGTTCGTAATTTTACCCGGACTTTTTAGTTGGGTTCGTATTTTTTACCCGGAGTTTTAGTTGGGTTCGTAATTTTACCCGGAGTTTTAGTTGTGTTCGTAATTTTACCCGGACTTTTTAGTTGTGTTGGTAATTTTACCCGGAGTTTTAGTTGGGTTCATATTTTTTACCGGACTTTTTAGTTGGGTTCGTATTTTTTACCCGGAGTTTTAGTTGGGTTCGTATTTTTACCCGGAGTTTTAGTTTGGTTCGTATTTTTACCCGGAGTTTTAGTTGGGTTCGTATTTTTACCCGGAGTTTTAGTTGGGTTCGTATTTTTTACCCGCAGTTTTAGTTGAGATCGTATTTTTACCCGGAGCTTTAGTTGGGTTCGTAATTTTACCCGGAGTTTTAGTTGGGTTCGTAATTTTACCCGGAGTTTTACTTGGGTTCGTAATTTTGCCCGGAGTTTTACTTGGGTTCGTAATTTTACCCGGAGTTTTAGTTGGGTTCGTAATTTTACCCGGAGTTTTAGTTGGGTTCGTAATTTTACCCGGACTTTTTAGTTGGGTTCGCATTTTTTACCCGGACTTTTAGTTGGGTTCGTAATTTTACCCGGAGTTTTAGTTGGGTTCGTAATTTTACCCGGAGTTTTAGTTGAGTTCGTAATTTTACCCGGAGTTTTAGTTGGGTTCGTAATTTTACCCGGAGTTTTTAGTTGGGTTCGTAATTTTACCCGGACTTTTTAGTTGGGTTCGTATTTTTTACCCGGAGTTTTAGTTGGGTTCGTAATTTTACCCGGAGTTTTAGTTGGGTTCGTAATTTTACCGGGACTTTTTAGTTGTGTTGGTAATTTTACCCGGAGTTTTAGTTGGGTTCATATTTTTTACCGGACTTTTTAGTTGGGTTCGTATTTTTTACCCGGAGTTTTAGTTGGGTTCGTATTTTTTACCCGGAGTTTTAGTTGGGTTCGTATTTTTACCCGGAGTTTTAGTTGGGTTCGTATTTTTACCCGGAGTTTTAGTTGGGTTCGTATTTTTTACCCGGACTTTTTAGTTGGGTTAGTATTTTTGCCCGGAGTTTTAGTTGGGTTCGTATTTTTTACCCGGAGTTTTAGTTGGGTTCGTATTTTTTACCCGGAGTTTTAGTTGGGTTCGTATTTTTACCCGGAGTTTTAGTTGGGTTCGTATTTTTACCCGGAGTTTTAGTTGGGTTCGTATTTTTTACCCGCAGTTTTAGTTGGGTTCGTATTTTTACCCGGAGCTTTAGTTGTGTTCGTATTTTTACCCGGAGTTTTAGTTGGGTTCGTATTTTTTACCCGGACTTTTTAGTTGGGTTAGTATTTTTGCCCGGAGTTTTAGTTGGGTTCGTATTTTTTTACCCGGAGTTTTAGTTGGGTTCTAAATGTTACCCGGACTTTTTTGTTTGGTTCGTATTTTTTACCCGGAGTTTTAGTTGGGTTCGTAATTTTACCCGCACTTTTTAGTTGGGTTCGTAATTTTACCCGGAGTTTTAGTTGGGTTCGTAATTTTACCCGGAGTTTTAGTTGGGTTCGTAATTTTACCCGGAGTTTTAGTTGGGTTCGTAATTTTACCCGGGGTTTCAGTTGGGTTCGTAATTTTACCCGGAGTTTTTAGTTGGGTTCGTATTTTTTACCCGGACTTTTAGTTGGGTTCGTAATTTTACCCGGAGTTTTAGTTGGGTTCGTAATTTTACCCGGAGTTTTAGTTGGGTTCGTAATTTTACCCGGAGTTTTACTTGGGTTCGTAATTTTACCCGGAGTTTTACTTGGGTTCGTAATTTTACCCGGAGTTTTAGTTGGGTTCGTAATTTTACCCGGAGTTTTAGTTGGGTTCGTAATTTTACCCGGACTTTTTAGTTGGGTACGTATTTTTTACCCGGACTTTTAGTTGGGTTCGTAATTTTACCCGGAGTTTTAGTTGGGTTCGTAATTTTACCCGGAGTTTTAGTTGAGTTCGTAATTTTACCCGGAGTTTTAGTTGGGTTCGTAATTTTACCCGGACTTTTTAGTTGGGTTCGTAATTTTACCCGGACTTTTTAGTTGGGTTCGTAATTTTACCCGGACTTTTTAGTTGGGTTCGTAATTTTACCCGGAGTTTTAGTTGGGTTCGTAATTTTACCCGGACTTTTTAGTTGGGTTCGAATTTTTTACCCGGACTTTTAGTTGGGTTCATAATTTTACCCGGAGTTTTAGTTGGGTTCGCAATTTTACCCGGAGTTTTAGTTGGGTTCGTATTTTTACCCGGAGTTTTAGTTGTGTTGGTAATTTTACCCGGAGTTTTAGTTGGGTTCGTAATTTTACCCGGACTTTTTAGTTGTGTTGGTAATTTTACCCGGAGTTTTAGTTGGGTTCATATTTTTTACCGGACTTTTTAGTTGGGTTCGTATTTTTTACCCGGAGTTTTAGTTGGGTTCGTATTTTTTACCCGGAGTTTTAGTTGGGTTCGTATTTTTACCCGGAGTTTTAGTTGGGTTCGTATTTTTACCCGGAGTTTTAGTTGGGTTCGTATTTTTTACCCGGACTTTTTAGTTGGGTTAGTATTTTTGCCCGGAGTTTTAGTTGGGTTCGTATTTTTTACCCGGAGTTTTAGTTGGGTTCGTATTTTTTACCCGGAGTTTTAGTTAGGTTCGTATTTTTACCCGGAGTTTTAGTTGGCTTCGCATTTTTACCCGGAGTTTTAGTTGGGTTCGTATTTTTTACCCGCAGTTTTAGTTGGGTTCGTATTTTTACCCGGAGCTTTAGTTGGGTTCGTATTTTTACCCGGAGTTTTAGTTGGGTTCGTATTTTTTACCCGGACTTTTTAGTTGGGTTAGTATTTTTGCCCGGAGTTTTAGTTGGGTTCGTATTTTTTTACCCGGAGTTTTAGTTGGGTTCTAAATGTTACCCGGACTTTTTTGTTTGGTTCGTATTTTTTACCCGGAGTTTTAGTTGGGTTCGTAATTTTACCCGCACTTTTTAGTTGGGTTCGTAATTTTACCCGGAGTTTTAGTTGGGTTCGTAATTTTACCCGGAGTTTTAGTTGGGTTCGTAATTTTACCCGGAGTTTTAGTTGGGTTCGTAATTTTACCCGGGGTTTTAGTTGGGTTCGTAATTTTACCCGGAGTTTTTAGTTGGGTTCGTATTTTTTACCCGGACTTTTAGTTGGGTTCGTAATTTTACCCGGAGTTTTAGTTGGGTTCGTAATTTTACCCGTAGTTTTAGTTGAGTTCGTAATTTTACCCGGAGTTTTATTTGGGTTAGTAATTTTACCCGGACTTTTTATTTGGGTTCGTAATTTTACCCGGACTTTTTAGTTGGGTTCGTAATTTTACCCGGAGTTTTAGTTGGGTTCGTAATTTTACCCGGAGTTTTACTTGGGTTCGTAATTTTACCCGGACTTTTTAGTTGGGTACGTATTTTTTACCCGGACTTTTAGTTGGGTTCGTAATTTTACCCGGAGTTTTAGTTGGGTTCGTAATTTTACCCGGAGTTTTAGTTGGGTTCGTAATTTTACCCGGAGTTTTACTTGGGTTCGTAATTTTACCCGGAGTTTTACTTGGGTTCGTAATTTTACCCGGAGTTTTAGTTGGGTTCGTAATTTTACCCGGAGTTTTAGTTGGGTTCGTAATTTTACCCGGACTTTTTAGTTGGGTTCGTATTTTTTACCCGGACTTTTAGTTGGGTTCGTAATTTTACCCGGAGTTTTAGTTGGGTTCGTAATTTTACCCGGAGTTTTAGTTGAGTTCGTAATTTTACCCGGAGTTTTAGTTGGGTTCGTAATTTTACCCGGACTTTTTAGTTGGCTTCGTAATTTTACCCGGACTTTTTAGTTGGGTTCGTAATGTTACCCGGACTTTTTAGTTGGGTTCGTAATTTTACCCGGAGTTTTAGTTGGGTTCGTAATTTTACCCGGACTTTTTAGTTGGGTTCGAATTTTTTACCCGGACTTTTAGTTGGGTTCATAATTTTACCCGGAGTTTTAGTTGGGTTCGCAATTTTACCCGGAGTTTTAGTTGGGTTCGTATTTTTACCCGGAGTTTTAGTTGTGTTGGTAATTTTACCCGGAGTTTTAGTTGGGTTCATAGTTTTTACCCGGAGTTTTAGTTGGGTTCGTATTTTTACCCGGAGTTTTAGTTGGGTTCGTAATTTTACCCGGACTTTTTAGTTGGGTTCGTATTTTTTACCCGGAGTTTTAGTTGGGTTCGTAATTTTACCCGGAGTTTTAGTTGTGTTCGTAATTTTACCCGGACTTTTTAGTTGTGTTGGTAATTTTACCCGGAGTTTTAGTTGGGTTCATATTTTTTACCGGACTTTTTAGTTGGGTTCGTATTTTTTACCCGGAGTTTTAGTTGGGTTCGTATTTTTACCCGGAGTTTTAGTTCGGTTCGTATTTTTACCCGGAGTTTTAGTTGGGTTCGTATTTTTACCCGGAGTTTTAGTTGGGTTCGTATTTTTTACCCGCAGTTTTAGTTGAGATCGTATTTTTACCCGGAGCTTTAGTTGGGTTCGTAATTTTACCCGGAGTTTTAGTTGGGTTCGTAATTTTACCCGGAGTTTTACTTGGGTTCGTAATTTTGCCCGGAGTTTTACTTGGGTTCGTAATTTTACCCGGAGTTTTAGTTGGGTTCGTAATTTTACCCGGAGTTTTAGTTGGGTTCGTAATTTTACCCGGACTTTTTAGTTGGGTTCGCATTTTTTACCCGGACTTTTGGTTGGGTTCGTAATTTTACCCGGAGTTTTAGTTGGGTTCGTAATTTTACCCGGAGTTTTAGTTGAGTTCGTAATTTTACCCGGAGTTTTAGTTGGGTTCGTAATTTTACCCGGAGTTTTTAGTTGGGTTCGTAATTTTACCCGGACTTTTTAGTTGGGTTCGTATTTTTTACCCGGAGTTTTAGTTGGGTTCGTAATTTTACCCGGAGTTTTAGTTGGGTTCGTAATTTTACCCGGACTTTTTAGTTGTGTTGGTAATTTTACCCGGAGTTTTAGTTGGGTTCATATTTTTTACCGGACTTTTTAGTTGGGTTCGTATTTTTTACCCGGAGTTTTAGTTGGGTTCGTATTTTTTACCCGGAGTTTTAGTTGGGTTCGTATTTTTACCCGGAGTTTTAGTTGGGTTCGTATTTTTACCCGGAGTTTTAGTTGGGTTCGTATTTTTTACCCGGACTTTTTAGTTGGGTTAGTATTTTTGCCCGGAGTTTTAGTTGGGTTCGTATTTTTTACCCGGAGTTTTAGTTGGGTTCGTATTTTTTACCCGGAGTTTTAGTTGGGTTCGTATTTTTACCCGGAGTTTTAGTTGGGTTCGTATTTTTACCCGGAGTTTTAGTTGGGTTCGTATTTTTTACCCGCAGTTTTAGTTGGGTTCGTATTTTTACCCGGAGCTTTAGTTGTGTTCGTATTTTTACCCGGAGTTTTAGTTGGGTTCGTATTTTTTACCCGGACTTTTTAGTTGGGTTAGTATTTTTGCCCGGAGTTTTAGTTGGGTTCGTATTTTTTTACCCGGAGTTTTAGTTGGGTTCTAAATGTTACCCGGACTTTTTTGTTTGGTTCGTATTTTTTACCCGGAGTTTTAGTTGGGTTCGTAATTTTACCCGCACTTTTTAGTTGGGTTCGTAATTTTACCCGGAGTTTTAGTTGGGTTCGTAATTTTACCCGGAGTTTTAGTTGGGTTCGTAATTTTACCCGGAGTTTTAGTTGGGTTCGTAATTTTACCCGGGGTTTCAGTTGGGTTCGTAATTTTACCCGGAGTTTTTAGTTGGGTTCGTATTTTTTACCCGGACTTTTAGTTGGGTTCGTAATTTTACCCGGAGTTTTAGTTGGGTTCGTAATTTTACCCGTAGTTTTAGTTGAGTTCGTAATTTTACCCGGAGTTTTATTTGGGTTAGTAATTTTACCCGGACTTTTTATTTGGGTTCGTAATTTTACCCGGACTTTTTAGTTGGGTTCGTAATTTTACCCGGAGTTTTAGTTGGGTTCGTAATTTTACCCGGAGTTTTACTTGGGTTCGTAATTTTACCCGGACTTTTTAGTTGGGTTCGTATTTTTTACCCGGACTTTTAGTTGGGTTCGTAATTTTACCCGGAGTTTTAGTTGGGTTCGTAATTTTACCCGGAGTTTTAGTTGGGTTCGTAATTTTACCCGGAGTTTTACTTGGGTTCGTAATTTTACCCGGAGTTTTACTTGGGTTCGTAATTTTACCCGGAGTTTTAGTTGGGTTCGTAATTTTACCCGGAGTTTTAGTTGGGTTCGTAATTTTACCCGGACTTTTTAGTTGGGTACGTATTTTTTACCCGGACTTTTAGTTGGGTTCGTAATTTTACCCGGAGTTTTAGTTGGGTTCGTAATTTTACCCGGAGTTTTAGTTGAGTTCGTAATTTTACCCGGAGTTTTAGTTGGGTTCGTAATTTTACCCGGACTTTTTAGTTGGGTTCGTAATTTTACCCGGACTTTTTAGTTGGGTTCGTAATTTTACCCGGACTTTTTAGTTGGGTTCGTAATTTTACCCGGAGTTTTAGTTGGGTTCGTAATTTTACCCGGACTTTTTAGTTGGGTTCGAATTTTTTACCCGGACTTTTAGTTGGGTTCATAATTTTACCCGGAGTTTTAGTTGGGTTCGCAATTTTACCCGGAGTTTTAGTTGGGTTCGTATTTTTACCCGGAGTTTTAGTTGTGTTGGTAATTTTACCCGGAGTTTTAGTTGGGTTCATATTTTTTACCCGGAGTTTTAGTTGGGTTCGTATTTTTACCCGGAGTTTTAGTTGGGTTCGTAATTTTACCCGGACTTTTTAGTTGGGTTCGTATTTTTTACCCGGAGTTTTAGTTGGGTTCGTAATTTTACCCGGAGTTTTAGTTGTGTTCGTAATTTTACCCGGACTTTTTAGTTGTGTTGGTAATTTTACCCGGAGTTTTAGTTGGGTTCGTAATTTTACCCGGAGTTTTACTTGGGTTCGTAATTTTACCCGGACTTTTTAGTTGGGTTCGTAATTTTACCCGGAGTTTTAGTTGGGTTCGTAATTTTACCCGGAGTTTTACTTGGGTTCGTAATTTTACCCGGACTTTTTAGTTGGGTACGTATTTTTTACCCGGACTTTTAGTTGGGTTCGTAATTTTACCCGGAGTTTTAGTTGGGTTCGTAATTTTACCCGGAGTTTTAGTTGGGTTCGTAATTTTACCCGGAGTTTTACTTGGGTTCGTAATTTTACCCGGAGTTTTACTTGGGTTCGTAATTTTACCCGGAGTTTTAGTTGGGTTCGTAATTTTACCCGGAGTTTTAGTTGGGTTCGTAATTTTACCCGGACTTTTTAGTTGGGTTCGTATTTTTTACCCGGACTTTTAGTTGGGTTCGTAATTTTACCCGGAGTTTTAGTTGGGTTCGTAATTTTACCCGGAGTTTTAGTTGAGTTCGTAATTTTACCCGGAGTTTTAGTTGGGTTCGTAATTTTACCCGGACTTTTTAGTTGGCTTCGTAATTTTACCCGGACTTTTTAGTTGGGTTCGTAATGTTACCCGGACTTTTTAGTTGGGTTCGTAATTTTACCCGGAGTTTTAGTTGGGTTCGTAATTTTACCCGGACTTTTTAGTTGGGTTCGAATTTTTTACCCGGACTTTTAGTTGGGTTCATAATTTTACCCGGAGTTTTAGTTGGGTTCGCAATTTTACCCGGAGTTTTAGTTGGGTTCGTATTTTTACCCGGAGTTTTAGTTGTGTTGGTAATTTTACCCGGAGTTTTAGTTGGGTTCATAGTTTTTACCCGGAGTTTTAGTTGGGTTCGTATTTTTACCCGGAGTTTTAGTTGGGTTCGTAATTTTACCCGGACTTTTTAGTTGGGTTCGTATTTTTTACCCGGAGTTTTAGTTGGGTTCGTAATTTTACCCGGAGTTTTAGTTGTGTTCGTAATTTTACCCGGACTTTTTAGTTGTGTTGGTAATTTTACCCGGAGTTTTAGTTGGGTTCATATTTTTTACCGGACTTTTTAGTTGGGTTCGTATTTTTTACCCGGAGTTTTAGTTGGGTTCGTATTTTTACCCGGAGTTTTAGTTTGGTTCGTATTTTTACCCGGAGTTTTAGTTGGGTTCGTATTTTTACCCGGAGTTTTAGTTGGGTTCGTATTTTTTACCCGCAGTTTTAGTTGAGATCGTATTTTTACCCGGAGCTTTAGTTGGGTTCGTAATTTTACCCGGAGTTTTAGTTGGGTTCGTAATTTTACCCGGAGTTTTACTTGGGTTCGTAATTTTGCCCGGAGTTTTACTTGGGTTCGTAATTTTACCCGGAGTTTTAGTTGGGTTCGTAATTTTACCCGGAGTTTTAGTTGGGTTCGTAATTTTACCCGGACTTTTTAGTTGGGTTCGCATTTTTTACCCGGACTTTTAGTTGGGTTCGTAATTTTACCCGGAGTTTTAGTTGGGTTCGTAATTTTACCCGGAGTTTTAGTTGAGTTCGTAATTTTACCCGGAGTTTTAGTTGGGTTCGTAATTTTACCCGGAGTTTTTAGTTGGGTTCGTAATTTTACCCGGACTTTTTAGTTGGGTTCGTATTTTTTACCCGGAGTTTTAGTTGGGTTCGTAATTTTACCCGGAGTTTTAGTTGGGTTCGTAATTTTACCGGGACTTTTTAGTTGTGTTGGTAATTTTACCCGGAGTTTTAGTTGGGTTCATATTTTTTACCGGACTTTTTAGTTGGGTTCGTATTTTTTACCCGGAGTTTTAGTTGGGTTCGTATTTTTTACCCGGAGTTTTAGTTGGGTTCGTATTTTTACCCGGAGTTTTAGTTGGGTTCGTATTTTTACCCGGAGTTTTAGTTGGGTTCGTATTTTTTACCCGGACTTTTTAGTTGGGTTAGTATTTTTGCCCGGAGTTTTAGTTGGGTTCGTATTTTTTACCCGGAGTTTTAGTTGGGTTCGTATTTTTTACCCGGAGTTTTAGTTGGGTTCGTATTTTTACCCGGAGTTTTAGTTGGGTTCGTATTTTTACCCGGAGTTTTAGTTGGGTTCGTATTTTTTACCCGCAGTTTTAGTTGGGTTCGTATTTTTACCCGGAGCTTTAGTTGTGTTCGTATTTTTACCCGGAGTTTTAGTTGGGTTCGTATTTTTTACCCGGACTTTTTAGTTGGGTTAGTATTTTTGCCCGGAGTTTTAGTTGGGTTCGTATTTTTTTACCCGGAGTTTTAGTTGGGTTCTAAATGTTACCCGGACTTTTTTGTTTGGTTCGTATTTTTTACCCGGAGTTTTAGTTGGGTTCGTAATTTTACCCGCACTTTTTAGTTGGGTTCGTAATTTTACCCGGAGTTTTAGTTGGGTTCGTAATTTTACCCGGAGTTTTAGTTGGGTTCGTAATTTTACCCGGAGTTTTAGTTGGGTTCGTAATTTTACCCGGGGTTTCAGTTGGGTTCGTAATTTTACCCGGAGTTTTTAGTTGGGTTCGTATTTTTTACCCGGACTTTTAGTTGGGTTCGTAATTTTACCCGGAGTTTTAGTTGGGTTCGTAATTTTACCCGGAGTTTTAGTTGGGTTCGTAATTTTACCCGGAGTTTTACTTGGGTTCGTAATTTTACCCGGAGTTTTACTTGGGTTCGTAATTTTACCCGGAGTTTTAGTTGGGTTCGTAATTTTACCCGGAGTTTTAGTTGGGTTCGTAATTTTACCCGGACTTTTTAGTTGGGTACGTATTTTTTACCCGGACTTTTAGTTGGGTTCGTAATTTTACCCGGAGTTTTAGTTGGGTTCGTAATTTTACCCGGAGTTTTAGTTGAGTTCGTAATTTTACCCGGAGTTTTAGTTGGGTTCGTAATTTTACCCGGACTTTTTAGTTGGGTTCGTAATTTTACCCGGACTTTTTAGTTGGGTTCGTAATTTTACCCGGACTTTTTAGTTGGGTTCGTAATTTTACCCGGAGTTTTAGTTGGGTTCGTAATTTTACCCGGACTTTTTAGTTGGGTTCGAATTTTTTACCCGGACTTTTAGTTGGGTTCATAATTTTACCCGGAGTTTTAGTTGGGTTCGCAATTTTACCCGGAGTTTTAGTTGGGTTCGTATTTTTACCCGGAGTTTTAGTTGTGTTGGTAATTTTACCCGGAGTTTTAGTTGGGTTCATATTTTTTACCCGGAGTTTTAGTTGGGTTCGTATTTTTACCCGGAGTTTTAGTTGGGTTCGTAATTTTACCCGGACTTTTTAGTTGGGTTCGTATTTTTTACCCGGAGTTTTAGTTGGGTTCGTAATTTTACCCGGAGTTTTAGTTGTGTTCGTAATTTTACCCGGACTTTTTAGTTGTGTTGGTAATTTTACCCGGAGTTTTAGTTGGGTTCGTAATTTTACCCGGAGTTTTACTTGGGTTCGTAATTTTACCCGGACTTTTTAGTTGGGTTCGTAATTTTACCCGGAGTTTTAGTTGGGTTCGTAATTTTACCCGGAGTTTTACTTGGGTTCGTAATTTTACCCGGACTTTTTAGTTGGGTACGTATTTTTTACCCGGACTTTTAGTTGGGTTCGTAATTTTACCCGGAGTTTTAGTTGGGTTCGTAATTTTACCAGGAGTTTTAGTTGGGTTCGTAATTTTACCCGGAGTTTTACTTGGGTTCGTAATTTTACCCGGAGTTTTACTTGGGTTCGTAATTTTACCCGGAGTTTTAGTTGGGTTCGTAATTTTACCCGGAGTTTTAGTTGGGTTCGTAATTTTACCCGGACTTTTTAGTTGGGTTCGTATTTTTTACCCGGACTTTTAGTTGGGTTCGTAATTTTACCCGGAGTTTTAGTTGGGTTCGTAATTTTACCCGGAGTTTTAGTTGAGTTCGTAATTTTACCCGGAGTTTTAGTTGGGTTCGTAATTTTACCCGGACTTTTTAGTTGGCTTCGTAATTTTACCCGGACTTTTTAGTTGGGTTCGTAATGTTACCCGGACTTTTTAGTTGGGTTCGTAATTTTACCCGGAGTTTTAGTTGGGTTCGTAATTTTACCCGGACTTTTTAGTTGGGTTCGAATTTTTTACCCGGACTTTTAGTTGGGTTCATAATTTTACCCGGAGTTTTAGTTGGGTTCGCAATTTTACCCGGAGTTTTAGTTGGGTTCGTATTTTTACCCGGAGTTTTAGTTGTGTTGGTAATTTTACCCGGAGTTTTAGTTGGGTTCATAGTTTTTACCCGGAGTTTTAGTTGGGTTCGTATTTTTACCCGGAGTTTTAGTTGGGTTCGTAATTTTACCCGGACTTTTTAGTTGGGTTCGTATTTTTTACCCGGAGTTTTAGTTGGGTTCGTAATTTTACCCGGAGTTTTAGTTGTGTTCGTAATTTTACCCGGACTTTTTAGTTGTGTTGGTAATTTTACCCGGAGTTTTAGTTGGGTTCATATTTTTTACCGGACTTTTTAGTTGGGTTCGTATTTTTTACCCGGAGTTTTAGTTGGGTTCGTATTTTTACCCGGAGTTTTAGTTCGGTTCGTATTTTTACCCGGAGTTTTAGTTGGGTTCGTATTTTTACCCGGAGTTTTAGTTGGGTTCGTATTTTTTACCCGCAGTTTTAGTTGAGATCGTATTTTTACCCGGAGCTTTAGTTGGGTTCGTAATTTTACCCGGAGTTTTAGTTGGGTTCGTAATTTTACCCGGAGTCTTACTTGGGTTCGTAATTTTGCCCGGAGTTTTACTTGGGTTCGTAATTTTACCCGGAGTTTTAGTTGGGTTCGTAATTTTACCCGGAGTTTTAGTTGGGTTCGTAATTTTACCCGGACTTTTTAGTTGGGTTCGCATTTTTTACCCGGACTTTTAGTTGGGTTCGTAATTTTACCCGGAGTTTTAGTTGGGTTCGTAATTTTACCCGGAGTTTTAGTTGAGTTCGTAATTTTACCCGGAGTTTTAGTTGGGTTCGTAATATTACCCGGAGTTTTTAGTTGGGTTCGTAATTTTACCCGGACTTTTTAGTTGGGTTCGTATTTTTTACCCGGAGTTTTAGTTGGGTTCGTAATTTTACCCGGAGTTTTAGTTGGGTTCGTAATTTTACCCGGACTTTTTAGTTGTGTTGGTAATTTTACCCGGAGTTTTAGTTGGGTTCATATTTTTTACCGGACTTTTTAGTTGGGTTCGTATTTTTTACCCGGAGTTTTAGTTGGGTTCGTATTTTTTACCCGGAGTTTTAGTTGGGTTCGTATTTTTACCCGGAGTTTTAGTTGGGTTCGTATTTTTACCCGGAGTTTTAGTTGGGTTCGTATTTTTTACCCGGACTTTTTAGTTGGGTTAGTATTTTTGCCCGGAGTTTTAGTTGGGTTCGTATTTTTTACCCGGAGTTTTAGTTGGGTTCGTATTTTTTACCCGGAGTTTTAGTTGGGTTCGTATTTTTACCCGGAGTTTTAGTTGGGTTCGTATTTTTACCCGGAGTTTTAGTTGGGTTCGTATTTTTTACCCGCAGTTTTAGTTGGGTTCGTATTTTTACCCGGAGCTTTAGTTGTGTTCGTATTTTTACCCGGAGTTTTAGTTGGGTTCGTATTTTTTACCCGGACTTTTTAGTTGGGTTAGTATTTTTGCCCGGAGTTTTAGTTGGGTTCGTATTTTTTTACCCGGAGTTTTAGTTGGGTTCTAAATGTTACCCGGACTTTTTTGTTTGGTTCGTATTTTTTACCCGGAGTTTTAGTTGGGTTCGTAATTTTACCCGCACTTTTTAGTTGGGTTCGTAATTTTACCCGGAGTTTTAGTTGGGTTCGTAATTTTACCCGGAGTTTTAGTTGGGTTCGTAATTTTACCCGGAGTTTTAGTTGGGTTCGTAATTTTACCCGGGGTTTCAGTTGGGTTCGTAATTTTACCCGGAGTTTTTAGTTGGGTTCGTATTTTTTACCCGGACTTTTAGTTGGGTTCGTAATTTTACCCGGAGTTTTAGTTGGGTTCGTAATTTTACCCGTAGTTTTAGTTGAGTTCGTAATTTTACCCGGAGTTTTATTTGGGTTAGTAATTTTACCCGGACTTTTTATTTGGGTTCGTAATTTTACCCGGACTTTTTAGTTGGGTTCGTAATTTTACCCGGAGTTTTAGTTGGGTTCGTAATTTTACCCGGAGTTTTACTTGGGTTCGTAATTTTACCCGGACTTTTTAGTTGGGTTCGTATTTTTTACCCGGACTTTTAGTTGGGTTCGTAATTTTACCCGGAGTTTTAGTTGGGTTCGTAATTTTACCCGGAGTTTTAGTTGGGTTCGTAATTTTACCCGGAGTTTTACTTGGGTTCGTAATTTTACCCGGAGTTTTACTTGGGTTCGTAATTTTACCCGGAGTTTTAGTTGGGTTCGTAATTTTACCCGGAGTTTTAGTTGGGTTCGTAATTTTACCCGGACTTTTTAGTTGGGTACGTATTTTTTACCCGGACTTTTAGTTGGGTTCGTAATTTTACCCGGAGTTTTAGTTGGGTTCGCAATTTTACCCGGAGTTTTAGTTGAGTTCGTAATTTTACCCGGAGTTTTAGTTGGGTTCGTAATTTTACCCGGACTTTTTAGTTGGGTTCGTAATTTTACCCGGACTTTTTAGTTGGGTTCGTAATTTTACCCGGACTTTTTAGTTGGGTTCGTAATTTTACCCGGAGTTTTAGTTGGGTTCGTAATTTTACCCGGACTTTTTAGTTGGGTTCGAATTTTTTACCCGGACTTTTAGTTGGGTTCATAATTTTACCCGGAGTTTTAGTTGGGTTCGCAATTTTACCCGGAGTTTTAGTTGGGTTCGTATTTTTACCCGGAGTTTTAGTTGTGTTGGTAATTTTACCCGGAGTTTTAGTTGGGTTCATATTTTTTACCCGGAGTTTTAGTTGGGTTCGTATTTTTACCCGGAGTTTTAGTTGGGTTCGTAATTTTACCCGGACTTTTTAGTTGGGTTCGTATTTTTTACCCGGAGTTTTAGTTGGGTTCGTAATTTTACCCGGAGTTTTAGTTGTGTTCGTAATTTTACCCGGACTTTTTAGTTGTGTTGGTAATTTTACCCGGAGTTTTAGTTGGGTTCATATTTTTTACCGGACTTTTTAGTTGGGTTCGTATTTTTTACCCGGAGTTTTAGTTGGGTT